>OY728156.1:714057098-714248700 GCA_963277665.1 Viscum album
ATTAAAATTAGTGGACTTATGGATATTATTTTGGAAAGTCCTTCTGAATCCAAAAACAATTATATCATTATTCACACTCCTACATCATGGACTTATAAAAGAACTCATAATAGACTATATCAATAATTTAAAGTTTATAATTATTTATATTCTAATAATGTTTAGACACTTTTATCCATGAAGAAAAAGTATTAATTTAAAACATATATAAAGCTTCTCAAAATATTTTAAAATATTTTTGGGGAAAAAAATACCCCAAGGGATAGACCGATGCCCCCATATCTCTTGGGCTATGTGATCTATACCCCACCATATAAATTTATAATTAATTTGAGAGAATAAAAATTTGAACCCCCATATAACAGCTTGTGAAGAAACTACTTTATCACTAGTCTCAGTGATTTTGTTTGATTATATAATGATATATTTTTATATTTTTATATAAGTGTATATATAATTTAATATATATATATATATATTTACATGTATTAATATAAAAATAATTAAATACATATATGATTATTTATTTATATATTTTTATATATTACAATTATATTTAAATACATTTTTATATGTATATTTATATATATTTTATAAAGAATTTATATAATTTTTAAATATTTATGTATATATATATAAAATTTTTAAATGCATTATAAATTATACATATTGCTGAATATAAATTTTATAGTAATTTTTTCATAAATTATAAAAATAAAATGGATAAAAAATATTTACTCTAATATGATTTATATATTTAAATATACATTTAATATGTAAATGTTATATATATATATATATTTATAGATAATTCTTATTTATATATTTTATAATATACATATATAATTATAATTAAATATATAAATATATATATAAACATACACACATATATTTATAAATATATATGTATATTATAAATTATATAATATGAAAATAAATATATCAATTTAAATATGAAGTATAATTTATATAATTATTTTTATATAATTCATATTTATATATTTTATAATCTGCATATGTAATCCTAATTATATATATAATTATAAATAATTATAAATAATAAATAAAATACATAAATACAATATAAATATATACATAAGATTATATAAGGGTACCTTTTAAAAGTTCTAAAAAATAACTGATAAAGGCCACCCTCTATCAGCCTTAAAAAATATCTGATAAAGGGTGATGCTC
Source organism: Viscum album (assembly GCA_963277665.1). Taxonomy (NCBI): domain Eukaryota; kingdom Viridiplantae; phylum Streptophyta; class Magnoliopsida; order Santalales; family Viscaceae; genus Viscum; species Viscum album. Next base: position 714,058,293 of record OY728156.1, read on the forward strand.
TTTTCTTATGAATTTGGAGTAGTGATAAGAATCATTTTGTTCCATGAATTCATTTTATAGAGCATTAGATTAGTGAAAAAACATTTATCATAAAACAGCGGGAGATTTAAAATTATTTGGCTATTGTAAGGTTAACTCTTTGATATAGGAAGATCCATGAAGCTATATATAGTGAACATGCTTCTTTGTAATCTAAAAATATTTTTATAATCAAAATTATTCTATTAAAAAATAAATAAAATGTAACCATATTTTTATAGGATAAATATTTTAAATAATAATATGAATCTTAATAATTTTATTATCAATATATATTATAAAATAAGTGAATATAATTTTAATGGAAGAAAATATATTTGTTCTTACATGTATAAAATAAAAAATTTCAATAAAAGAAAATATAGTTTTTGGAACAAAGAATAGGAAACATAAAATACAAAAGATAAATGCTATGTACTATATCTTGAATCATTAAGAATAAAAAATATATTTTATGAGTTAAAATTAATAATTTCAAATAAATTTCTCAATTAAAAAGAAGGAAGGGATCAAATGTTTTAAACACTATATTGTTCTAAGGATGATAAATATGAAACCGTTAAAACTTTAAATCATGATTAATAAGAAGAAAACTAAGAATAAAATTATTAAATAAATTGAAAATTATTAGGAATCATAAAGTAGACTGAAAAAACTGATAAATTTGGTAGGTTTTAATAATGATACTATAAATCAATATGTTTCAAAATAAATATAAAATACTATCCAACATCATAAAAAGTAAATTAAAAACACAATAACAAACAATAAAATAAAATTACGCTTTCAAAATTGTTTATATTATTTAGATCAAACTTGAATCAATGAATTCAAGTCTCCTTCAATATCAACCATTAACACAAATAACTACCATGTTGGTGAGATCCTCTTCTTATTAAATCAATGTTAGTCACTCCTCAAAGGAATATGGTTGAAGAAATAATGAAAAAAACTAGAGAACCACTAAGAAGAGGAAAAATAGAGAAATTTTTCAAATGAGGAAAACAAAATCTCTCCCTCTCGAAAGTTGGAATCCGAAGAACTATATGTACCAATATGCTTTTTTTAAATTAATGGGATTTTAAATACACCCCTCTACTATGATATTTATATTAAGAGGGACATTTATTAACCTACATATAAGAGAGTACCAAATAAAATCTAAATAGGTTTAATAAATAGCATCTAAAGTCCATTAAAATTATTAAATATCATATTAATGTGGATTATGTTTTAAACCAACTTGGAAGGTTCATTAATGAGCCTCCAAATAGGTTAAAAGTGAAAAATTAGGTTTTTAGATTAACTATTTAGGTAGGTCTCTAAATTTACCTAATTTAATGGGACTTGTAATCCCATCACTACAAGGCCATTCAAAAATCCCATTTGGGATTTTCCATTCCCCACATTTATTAATTAGAAATATAAATAAATCCTTAATTATATTATGTGTTGTTCCCTGTGTCTGTATGGGTGTGAGAAATCCTGAGGGAATTTGAAATTTTTATTTTATTTTAAGGGATATTTTTGATAATTGGGATTCATAATCGAATTCTAATGGTTGAAATGCCTCCAAACAATGTTTTTAAACTTGGTACGGTACTCGGGAGGTATAATTGAGGATCAGAGGATCCCCAAGGGAGTTCAGGTTGTAGTTAAAGTTAAAACTATATAAGAACCACCAATAATCTAGTGGGATTTAAATGATAATAATTACATTTCATCCACCATTCAAATTTTATAATGGGGAATCCCCTTTTCCTATTATTGGATCTCATTCCTAGAGACTCGCTCCCCCTTTTCTCCATTGGTTCCCTCTGGTTTGGGGTGTTATTTTTAGGCATTTTCTATGTTTCAAGGTATGTGTTCACCTATGTTGGTTCACATTCTCCCAAATTCTTCCACAATTTTGGTTTCCATGTTTAGGGTTTTGATACCAATTCCACCAAATAATGGTGGAATTGGTTATTTCTCATGGGGGTATTTTTTATTCTACATAAGGTGTATCCCTAAACAACATATGAGAAACTTTGTTCATTGTTCGATCAAAGGTGAATCACTGTTTTAATTTGTATAGTTTTTTCATTTTAAATTAAATTGAATTTGCTATAAAATTTTCATTTTTTTGGGGAATTATATTGGAGTAGGAACGAGGAAGTGATTTTTACTCTTATGGCACCATTAGAGGCAGTTTCAGTACGATGATGACATTCTTTGAGAACTCAAGAACTAGGAATATTTATTTAAAATGATTTAATAATTTATAAATAGTTATAATTAATTGTGTGTGATTCCTTGGTGTGTCTTAGGTGTTGGGAACTTGAGTGGGGATTAGTTGATCCAAGGAGAGTTTGGGTGAGGATGAGAAGTGAGTTTCTAGGTGGAGTAAATGTAGAAAGGGCTTCAAAATTAGATATGTGTCCTCACATGGTATTCTTATAGTTTTTATTATTTATATTTTTAGTACGATTTTTATGGGATCACAACTGGGGGTGAATAAAGTTTAGGTAATTTGAGTATTTAACTTGAAATTAATGTTTTATTGTAAGTTAAATATGGAATTTGTTTAAACAGCATATAAAAACTGATCTAAATTCTAGGGATGGTATGGGGTATTGTGCACAAGCTCAATGCCTTGGCTGCTGAGGGCTAAGGCCCTAAATTCTAAGAATCCTTATGACTTTCGGAACCTTGAGGGGTATTAATTAACATTATGAGATGTAGTTTTCCAAGAGTAAGATCCATGAATTCCTCTTGAAATAGGTATGTTGTGACTTGAAATGAATGACCCAAGAAGGAAAATTCTTACCCTTAAAAAACCTCTATAAAGGGAGTGAAGACTAACTCAGATACCTTGGAACATATTGTTAGAACCATAGGTATGACTCATATCTAAATGGTTTTTGGTAATGGTTTAGTTTTATCATTCCTTCCATTAGTGGTGAAATATCCAAGGTGTATGAAATTAGGATGGATTAATATCAGGTTGGGTGACTGGACAATCAAGTATAATCTTGGAGCTGAGATGGTCCATTTTCCATCTCCATTGATCAATGTTTATGTGGATTTCCCTTTGAGGCCAAGAGGATTTCTATATGTTGACACAGATTGAATGTTTTTTTCCTTAAGAGATGGGAATTGGTCTGAGATATTCGTTCATGATCAAGGATCCCAAGATGGATGTCTCAATTCACATTATTACTCGAGGATCCCAATTATGATACCTCCAATTATGTTCTAACCCAAGGGATCCTAATAGGTATTCCTCCTAACGTGTATTGTTTTTGAGGATCCCAATAGTGATCCCACAACATACCTGTTGACCTAGAGGACCTGAGTTGGTACCTCAATGATAGATCAACCGTGAGTGGGTGTATGTGTTGAGTGATCATGGCTTTGGGCATCAATATAGTAATCAAATAGATATGAAATATCAATGGGGTTTTGATGATTAATGGAAAACATGGGTGTTTTTACAATCCTTATTGTATTTCAGTTTATGTTTATTCTTGATTCTTGAGATTTCCCCATACACCTAGGAATCATACATGGTATTTCTATTATTGTGATTGATCGAGATTACTAGGAATCAATGGATGAGATAGAAAAGACCCTGTGATACCCACTATATATGTGATCTGGTCTCACAATATATTAGGGGAGTATTCATAGTATACCAAGAATCTAGTGATATGGTTGATACAACCGTTGATTCCTAGATGTGGTACCTAAGATCAATCATCTGTGATATGTGATAATATACATACAGTAATTCTTGGGATACCTGAGATTACTCTAATCATAGTGAAGACCATTGTGAATGTTGGGATCCTAGGATTCTACTGGTGATTACATTAGTCCACTATGAATTTTTGGACACTCAAGATTTGAATGACAGTATAGGGTTCCTGGTGGAGTATATCCCCAAGAATGGATGTTTAATATCTAATGAAATATTGTTATATCCTCTTAATTTATAACTAGGATATATTCTAGCCTAAGGTGGATGACCTACTTTTGGTTCAGCTAAGGCGACATTTAATTTTAGATCCTCAGTAGATGTGACCATATAAAGAATGGAGAGTATTCTTTTAAATTTTCTAGGTTACCTAGAAATCAATCACATATATATGTACAAAATTTCCATGGGTATCTCTCTCATATAAAATAGATGTTGTCCTGAAATTCAGAATACCCAGGTACTACCATGGTGTTCAGCCTGAGGGATTTAGGAAGATGGATTCTTGGTGATGAACTGATATTCTCTAATAATTGGTGAATGTGTGAACATGGGATTCCCATGGTGTGGATAGAGCCCCCTTTATTAGATTATTTTTCTAAGAGACATCCTATCAATGGATGAAGCATGTATTTTTGGTGAGAGTCATAGGTCTGGGGACCAAAATTGGTTTTTGCGGTTGGCCCAGGTAATATTTAGACACCCATAGGGTAGTTTTGATGTTTTATTTGGAATACTTATAATGAAATTCTTAGATAAATTCTGGAATTAGATAAAGTAGTTATTAGGGGCGTTTATTTATTTATTGAAATTATTTAATTTTTTTTTCAGTCGAGCACATCAGATTAACATATCAAAGCATGTAACAATTAGTATGGGATGATGCTGGTGGTCACATAATGAGTTATGTACTCACACCATAGTTATTCCTCTATTGAACCTGACTACTGAAGTATAATTCACTTGGTTGAAAGAATAAGTTGGGCTAATGCCTATTATTAGATGTTCGAGATGAGAAGTTGCTAAAGTGGGATCAAGAGATTGGTGATGAGGCATTGTAATGACCCAAACTTTTGTTAATGAAAATTTCTCTTGATCTAATTAAATGTGTTATTATATAAAATGGTTATATAAAACATATGCACTTCTTTGGTTTTTTGTTTTTTATTTTAAAATACCGTTAATAATTTTTTACTTTTTCAAATATAGTTGTTGAACACTTATAAATTGATTAGTATAAATATAAGTCTTTAACAAATCCAATTTACTCAGAAAAAGGAAGAAATAACCTCATATAAAATAATTGATCCATATGAACCCCATTTGTCGGAGCTCAGAAAGGAGGTGGAGTCACTGGACTTCACTCTTGACCAAGCCCAATCCAAGCTCCAACACATTAAGCTTGAATGGAACCACCTACGGGATAAGTGAAACTTAATAGAGATTACCACCTGAGTGATGTTATCTGACCCACCCAAAGATTCAGTCACCATCACACACCTTACCCTTAGGTCTTATGTGGGTGTTTTAAGGGGTTATGTAACAATAACCTAGCATTATGATTATGTGAATTAATTTTGTATAGAGAATATACACTCATTTTATTATTGTTAGTTTGTAAATAGTTTTCAATGCACAAATAGTATTCTTAGTTAATATTTTATTAAGAAATATATTTTTATGAATTAATGAATTTTTGAATAATATTTTAATAAAATATTATTACTAAATTACTTTTTATTGAATGCAAATGATCATTTAATTTTTTAGTAATATAATTGTAGTTTTTATTAAAGTTTGAAAGCTTTTTTTTTTTCAAAACCCTTGAATTTTAATAAATGTCGATTTTCATATTAAAAGTAAAAAATTGACATATTTATAAGATTATTTAGATAAAATGAATATTATTTTTTAAATGAAGATGTCAAAATTATCCAACGGTGAATTTTTAATAATTTTATGTGACAATTAATGTTTTGGGCAAAAATCAAATATTGTTTAAATATATAATGTGTTTTATGACATCATAATGGCCCAATAGTGATGTAATAAAATAATATAAAAAAGTTTTTCATCCAATATATGTTTTACCTTTAAAATAATGTAATTTTATATTTATTTTATTAATTTTATGGTGCCTTAGTTGACCCACCATGACTTATAAAAGATTTTAACTTTTAAAATGATTTATTTGAGAGTGTGACTCACCTCCACATAATCAAGCCTAATATTTTAATACATTCAGACATTGGACTTATAAAATAATTTTTACCAATACCATTTGGTAAACACCATGTGTTGGTTTGTGGTTTTCATTAGTTTAATTTGTGGTATCCAAAACCTAATTAATAAATAATTCCCTCCCCTTTCCTATATAAAACCACTCAATATCCCATTCCTCTTCATTAAAACCATTTGAAGATTGAGAAACCTCTTTCCTCCTCTCTCTATAATCCTCTTATGTCACCTCAAGCTCCCAATAATCCTCTCTCAATCCTCTCCAAAGCCTTTGATATCACACTTCCAAGTATGGTATTTCTTCCTTTACCATTTTTGTACAAATGTATTTTTGTTGTTATACCATTTTATTTTCAATTAAAAATGTTGGTGTATGATTTCTAACATCCCACATACATCCTTATTTATGTTTTAATGATGATATACCTTTTTCTCTCTCATTAATTCCTCCCATGTACACCCGTTACCATGCCGTAATTCTATAAGGGATTTCTCTCTCCTCATTTACATTCAAGAAATTATTTTATATTATGCACATAAATTCCCTTACATATGTTGGGATATTATGTTTCATGACACCATTTATATTTTATGTCGTTATGCTGTCGTAGTTACACCAAAATCTCCATGCCAAAATCTTCATGTAAGTGAATACAATACTCATTTCTCTATCAAGGTTATTCATCATTATTCACATGTACTTGTTGATTGAGGAATTCAATTTATGTATTCCACATCTCTTATTTGTGGAATAAATGATGATGTTTAATGAATCCATGTTGTATGATCTATGTGGCACACTTATGCATGAAATGAAATGATTAAGAAGGGTGCACCATGATAGTGCTCTAATGAATTAGGTGAAGATTAGTACTATGATACATCAAGTGAAATAAGGTTTTAATCATAATAATTCATGTGCAATGAGAGTTTATTAATTCTCCATATGCAATGAGACTTGGCTCATGCTAATATAATGTTAAATATTGTTGCCACATTTCCATGTTATGATAATCATTCTATATAATAAATTTATGTTAATGTTTCTCTAGTGATCAATTGATATACCTATTTCCATGCATGTAATATATTCTTCATTTTATTCCTTGTTTACTCCCTTAATGGGATTTATAGCTCACCCTTTTCTTACATGTGTACTCATGATGTCCCATGAAATGCTATGTACGAAGGAATGTTGTGGTCATGTAAAAGAAGTTTTCAATAAAGATGTTGTGTTTTATGTTCTATGTTGTTATGTAATGTTCCTAATTTTTCTTAGTCACTGTACCACTCTATTATAAGAGTTGTCTTAAGTGAAATTTTATGTAACAAATCAAGTTTATGTGTGTAATAAAGAGCCGGGTTGTTATAGTTGGTATCATAGGACAGGTTTAGTTATTTTTGGGATTAGGATTAGAAAACCCTAGTGAATGACTTAGGGATAAGATTGATTATGATAAAAACATCCATAATTTTTTTGAATATTGAGTAAGTTTTTTATCAATAAAATAAATCTCTATTTGGATACAAGTGTGTAGAGGTGGATCTGGCACATATGTATCTCGGGGTAAAACCAAAAAACACCACTTTGTGCGAGATTTGAATGGGAACTGGTGCATGACAATGGGAATTTCTTCACTATTTGTTACGAAACTCCCAGGGGATATGCTTTGGTAAATTAATAAGCTTAGTAAAAACCATTATTAAGGCGAATAAAAAAATTACCCTAAGAATATATGTTGGGAAGTAAATCCTTGATAACATAGATTAAAGCTTATAAATTCATAATTTAAGGAAATAAAAGTAATTTATAAGTTATAAATCTTTTGTATTTGGATTCCAATTTATGTGTTACCCCTAACTTTCCTTTTTTTTATATCCAAGAGCTAGTAATAGGAGGACGTAGGCTAACAATCGATGTGAATATAAATGTGATGACTGGTCTAATGAGATGCCCAATCTGATGGGAGCGGGAATCAAAAACTTTTTCATGATACTATTTTAGTTAACTCTTGTTTTGAATAGAAACATGGGTCAAAGGAAAGTTCAACCCACCTAAGAAAGAACAAGTTGAAATCGAGAGCTTTACAAGACAAATGACTCATACTTTTAATGAATCCTCCGATCCCTCAATTATTGATCAATGATTCAAATATAGTAAAAAGATCTTCTCAACCCTTTAATGTTCCGAACAAGAGAAGGTTCTTCGGGATACTTATTGTATGGAGGGAAAAGCTGATCAATGGTAGACATTGATTAAAAATACTGATCTTGATGAAGAGATTGAGGATTCAGAATGAAAGGATTTTTAGAAATTTTTTTAAATAAATATTATCCTCGAACCATCTAACTTATGATGGAAAGGGACTTCTTTTCCTTCAATAAAAAAGATGATGAATCCATTAGAGCGTATGAGGAAAAATTCACAAGTATTGCACGATACGCCTCTGGCTTTGTCATTACCGCCGAATGCAAGGTTGACTGCTTATTTTGTGGGATAAAACCATGCCTACAGAATGCCTTGGTGATCCGTGACTTCGATAGTTATGAGGAAATTGTCTGATGTGTCCTCAAAGTTGAAATAGAGATCGACGAATCTTAGGGGTATCATGAGGATAAGAAGCGAAAAGTAGACTTTAATTCTCGTAGTCCAATGGATAAATAAATTGGTGCTAATAAATTCATGCACCCCATTTTCCAACGGTGTAGAAAGAAGCACCCCATAAATTTCATGAAGGGGACAAGGAAATGCTTTAGGAGTAGAAGAAAAGGGAACCTAGGAATTAACTGTTGGTAAGAAAAATGTGCTACTGCGATAGAGGTGAGGAACACTCCATTTGACCTTCGACACACTGTTCATTGCTTCAACTGGAAAGAATCATGGAAATTTTAAAACCAAATCCCTATGCCAAGGGTTTTTAGAGGCAACCAAAAACCTCCAAGTTAGTAAGGGTAAGCATTTTCCATCACTACGGCCGAAGAAAACCCCAACAATAAAGTAGTGACAAGTAAGCTAGTTCTTATTTGAATAATAGAGAATATAATTTTTGATTCTAGTTATATGAATTCTTTTATATCATGAAAGTTTAATAGAATAATCCCATCATCACAAAAAGTCATGGAATTAGAGATGTTGGTAAGATAGAAAAATGGGGAAATCATTGCAAGCCATGAATATAACTCCTCCCTGTCACAATTGGTGGATTGAACTTTTCAGAAAACCTTGTCAAACTCCCTATGGTAGAATTTGATGCAATTCTTGGCATGTATTGGATTTATCTATATATATCCAACATAAATTATTGTGAGAGGGAAATCACTCTCCATAGGGAGAATCGACCCCCTATTCTGTAAAAGTTCAAGGAGGAGTATGAATCTTCTTTATCACCATCATCTCAAGCATGGATATTACTACCCTATGAGAATGTGTATCTTTTCAGATGATTGAGTCTAAGGAAGAAACCATCCTTGAAGAAAAGCCTATTGTGTGGAATTTTTCTGAAGTGTTTCCCAAGTAATTTCATGGGCTTCATCCAAGAAAAGATGTTTAATTCTTAATTGATCTTATACCTGGGGCATTTCTAATATCCAAGACTCTATATAGAGTGGATGTTAGGGAGCTTGAGGAGATGAAGAAAAAGCTATAGGATAATCTGGATAAAAGGTTTATACCCCAAAGTGCTTCACTAAGGGGTGAATTGGTCCTCTTTGTGAAGAAAAAGGATGGGTCAATGCGACTTTGCATTGATTATCGTGATGTCAACAAAATCACGATAAAGAAAAAGTGTACTCCTCCCTAAACTGATGCCTTTTTCGATCAGCTATATGTATAACAATACTTATCCAAGGTGGATTTGTGGTTGGGATATTACCAAGTATGGGTGAAGAAGGAGGATATCCCTAAAACTACTTTTTGTACAAGGTAAAGGAACTATGAATTCATAGTAATTCCTTTCAGACTCACTAATGATCCAGAAATATTTATGGACTTGATGAATAGAGTCTTTAAAGATTACTTTGAAAAATTTGTGGTAGTCTTTATAAATGATATTCTAATATAATCAAAAACCAAGAAGGAGCATGAGAAGCATCTAAGCACTGCACTAGAGACCTTGTAAAAGGAGAATCTCTATGAAATGTATAGCAAGTGTGAGTTCTAGTTGAAAGAAGTCTCATTAATGGGTCATATCATCACAAGAAATGGGATATCTATGGATCCCTCCAACACTAATGAAATTTAGGGGAGGTATAGGACAACATATCTGATGGATATCTATAACTTCCTTGGGTTAGCTAGATATTATTGCTAATTTGTGAGAAATTTCTCATTATTGTAAAACCCTCTTACTAAGCTAACTCATAATGGAGTCAAATTTTCTTAGAGTGATGAATATGAAGAGATATTCATGGAGATGAAAAGGAGGCGTATCAATGCACATGTACTCACACAACACACAAGTGGATAACTTTTGTGGTATTTAGTGATGCTTTGAAGAAGGGCCTGGGTTGTGTGTTGATGCAAAATGACAAAGTAATTGCCTATGATTCAAGGAAATTGAAAGAAATGAGAAAAAATATCCAACACATGATCTGGAATTGGATGTAGTAATATTTTATTTGAAAATTTGATGACATTATTTATTTAGGGAGAAGTGTGAAATATATATGGATCACAAAATCCTCAAGTACATATTCCCATAGAAAGAGATGAATGTGCACCAATGAATATGGTTAGAGATGATCAAAGACTATGAATCCTCAATCCATTACCACCCTGGGAAAGAGTACAAGGTGGCATATACTCTAAGTAGAAAGGACCTAACAATTCCATCATTGATGAGAATTAAAAAGTATCCAATCTTCTTAGATTTGATAAATATGGACATGGGAATCATAAATAAGGGAACATCATCAATCCTTTCTCAAATGATTGCTAAACTATATCTTTTGGAAAGGTTAAAGGATGCTCCACATGATGATGTGCAAATTTAGAAGAATGTGGAAACTATCTGAAAAGCAAAATCCTTGAAGTTCAATGTTAATGAAGTAGAAAATATGTGATGTGGGTCAAGACTATGCGTTCCATCAAGTCTGGAGTTAAAGAAAGAGCATTTGGATGATGCAAATAGTTTAAATTTCCCCATTCACCTTGGAAACACAAAGATGTATTGATATCTCTGAGATCATTATTGCTGGGATAACATGAAGAAGGAGATTGCGGAGTATAATTCAAAGTGCCTGGTATGTCAGCAAGTGAAGGTTGAGAGGCATAAGGATAAGGGGATGATACAACCATTACCCATACAAATATATAAATGGGAGAACATAAAAATGGACTTTTTCACCAGTCTTATGAAGACATTCAAAGGAAAAACATTATATCTGGGTTATTGTGGATCATCTTACAAATACTGCACACTTTCTTGCAATTCAATAGGATTTCTCATCAGATCAAGTGGCACAGATATATATTAGATAAGTGGTAAGGATTAATGGAGTTACACTATATATTGTATCTGATCAAGATCCAAGATTCACCTCTATGTTCTAGAATAGTCTTCCACATTCTCTGAATACTGAGATAAACTTCATTATGTATTATCATCCTCAAACTGATGGCCAATATGAGCGGACTATTTTAACACTTGAGGAAATGTTGAGAGAATGCTAAATAGAATTCAAAGGTTGATGGGATAAAAATATTCCTATGGTTTAGTTCTCTTATAATAATAGTTTCCACTCAAGCATCCAAATAGTTCATAAATCCTTTTATGGGAAGCAATGCAGAACACTGACTTGTTGGGATGAATGTAACGACCTGATTTTTTTGAATAAATCTTGTTTCCTAATTTTTTGTGTTATTTTATACTCAACAAAACTGTTTCATTTGATAACATGAGTATAATTAAAATGAGACCATTGGGTTTTGACTGTTATATGTCAATTGGTCAATATGACTGTTGGAAACTAAATGTTTCAATTTTTGTCTCTAAATACAAGTGATCTTGGATAATTAATTTAGAAAGAATATTCTATGGCCTCATCCAATATTCTCAGGCCAATCGAAGCCCATCTAACGGAACTTGGGAAGGAGGTAGCACCACTGGGATTTGCTCTGGACCAAGCCCAAGCCGAACTTCATCATGTGAAGCTAGAACATAATCTCCTTCACGAGAAGTTCAAAATGATAGAAATTACTACTCGTGAAATGTTGGCTGATCCGCCCTCATATTCTCTCACCGTAGCACACCTTACACTTAGGTTTTATGATGGGGTTATAAGGGGCTATGTAAGGAGACCGTAACAGCCTTGCGTAATACTTTATTTTAAATATAAATTTTTATTTCTTCTTATGATGAAGTTTATGAATTTTCAAATGTCCGGATAAATATATTATGCATATTTTTTATGAATTTTAGAGAAAGGATATTTTAAAAATGTTTATGTAAACCTCAAATAATTTTAAATGTGTAGTGATTTTCCAAAAATGGTCTTCTACAATTATGTTCAGTACTAAATTTAGAGTCTAATAAGATCAACTTAATTTTTGATGAATAGTGATTTTATGCTTAGGATTAGTAATGTGACCAAATGGATTAGTAATTTCACTTAAAGAAATTATTAATATAATCTAGGCACCTTGATTAAGTAATGTGATTCAATAAAGTGATTAAATAACTGTTTCATAAATTATTAGTCAAGTATTAGTTTTTTTGGTTGAATAGTGTTTTTTAATTTAAAATTAAATTAAAAATATTTTTATAAAATGGATTTCATTTTTGAACTCTGAGCATTGATATTATGTTAATGTCATTTTTGGGGATTTTTCTGAAAAAAATGAATTTTTGGTGAATAGTGTATTTATTTAAAAATTAAATTAAAAATATCTAGAAAATTATTTTTATAAAATGGAGTTCATTTTTTAAATCAGAGCATTGATATTTGGTTAAGGTGAAATTTTGGGATTTTTCTGAGAAAGTTTAATTTTTAGTGAATAGTAAAAATACAGTTTTAGGGTTTCAGTATGTTTAATGACATCATAACTATATCATGATGATTTCATGAGATATTTTAAGGGTTGGAAGACCAAAGGTGATGAATTATTGTATGGGGGGCCCCATGTGGCCTAACTCCATGGGAAATACCATGGGAGAGCCCATGGTTTTTAGAAAACCACTTGTGAGGTGTCACTTGGCCATTAATGCCTTGTCCCCTCACATTCCCTATAAATACCCACCCTTTACTCCTTTATTTTTCAGTCCCAACTCTCCCCCAACGAATCTCTGGTCTCATAAACTCCCAAGGAGTCCTCTCAAGGTTTCCCCAAGCCCTCAAGGTCCCAAATTTTGAGTTTTAAGAGATACATTTAAGGTAACGGATCCTACCTCTCTCTTTCTTTTCAAGTAATCTCTTTTATGTCATTTCTTTTATGCTCAATGATCTTATGTTGTAGGATGTTCTTTTATATTCATTTTAATTCCTTTTTCATGTTCATATTATGAGATAACCCCTCTTACTCTCACCAATTCATTTTTGGAATGTTTAAGTGGCACCGTTAGGCTGCCGAATTTTAAGGGATTTGTTCACCTTTCTCATTTTTCAAAGTTCTACTTTCATGTCAAGTCTTTCAAGTTCCTTTTTATTATGTTGAGGTATGATCTATATATATATCATACTGATATTTTATGTTCATATAATGAGATACCCTATTTGATCTCGTCAATTCATTTTTTTTAAGTTTAAGTGGCGCCGTTAGGCTGCCGAATTTTTAAGGGATTCATTCACCTTTCTCATTTTTCAAAGTTCTACTTTCATGTCAAGTCTTTCAAGTTCCTTTTTAAAATTTTGGGGTATGATATATATATCTATCATACTGATATTTTATGTTCATATGATGATAGACCCTATTTGATCTCGTCAATTCATTTTTTTTGAAGTTTAAGTGGCGCCGTTAGGCTGCTGAATTTTTAAGGGATTCGTTCACCTTTCTCATTTTTCAAAGTTCTACTTTCATGTCATGTATTTCAAGTTCCTTTTTATTATGATGGGGAATGATATCTATATCTATCATACTGATCTTTTATTTTCATATTATGAGAGACCCTATCTGATCTCATCAATTCATTTTTGTTGAAGTTTAGGTGACGCCGTTAGGCTGCCAAATTTTTAAGGGTTTCGTTCACCTTTCTCATTTTTCAAAGTTCTACTTTCATGGAAAGGTTTTCAAGTTAATTTTTATTATGTTGGGGTATTATCTCTATATCTATCATACTGATATTTTATTTTCATATGACGAGAGAGCCCATTTGATATCGTCAATTCATTTTTGTTGTTGTTTAAGTGACGTCGTTAGGCTGCTGAATTTTCAATAGAGAAATCTTATTTTTTTTCTTCCTTTAATGTTCTTCATTTTCATATGGTGTATCTTTAAAATTTCATTAAAATGTTCTTAAATCCTTTATATTATCTCCCCATACTGTTTTATGGATCATTTATGAGTGGGTGACCCATGTTACCTCTCTTTTCTATGTTTTATAAAACCTCGTAAGATAGCCGTTATGCTGCAGAATTTCCATCTCAAAATGTCTCTCTATTATTCTTAGATTAATTTATTTTATTAAGTGAATACTCAAATATATTTATTCTAAATGTGTATTCACATATATAACAAAATTTTCTATTTTAAATTCTGGGATTTACAAACATGAGAACGACTTTCCCTTTCTGTGGGTTTAAAGTGACATAAAGATCACATCTTTAAAGCAGTTTTTAAAATGTGATGACCATGAAATGAAACCCATTTATTTTATACTATATGTGTTGTTTATGAAATGATTGATTATGATATATTTGGATCAAATTATAATAAAGAAACATTTAAGGGTGCGCCCTGATAACGCTCCAATGCATTGGGCAAAGACTTAATCTCTAGAGATGACCATTTTTAACGATGCCTTGGTGAATAACCTTGGTAATTTTTAATGACACCTTGGGGATGGACCTTTGTGAAACGGAAATGATTGTCTAAGTTAAATGTTGTAGCCACATCTTCATGTTTTGAAATACATTATTTTTATTATGATATGCCTCATGATTTCTTTCTCATGACTTAAAGTTCTTTTTCATGACTTTATTGATGTATCTCAAGTTCACATGATAAATGTTTCCCTTGTTTCCCTTGCTGGGGCTTCTAATCACCCTTTCTTTTGATGTATGTACCAAAGTTATGAGATGCAGTTATGAATCTAGCATGAACATAGGGAGAAGTATTTCTAGTTTTTAAGAAGAATGTTTTATGTTCTCATGTTTTGAGTTATTGGTTTCCAAGACACTAAACCTTAAAGATCCTCAGTTTTGTATAATGTAATGAATGTTTATGTGATAATAAGGTGGGATGTTATAATGAAGTTGGGGAGAAAAAACTCATAGGTATAGAAATGGTTGAGGAAATGGTGGAGAAGGTTAAGACCATCCAGCAGCACATTAAAGCTTCTCAGAGTCGACAAAATAACTATGTTGATAACCATAGATGAGACCTAGAGTTTGATGCTGGAGACATGGTATTACTCTGTTTATCACCATGGAAGAAAGTTATGAGATTTGGGAAGAAGGGAAAGCTTAGTCCAAGGTATATCAGAACTTTTGAGATCCTTGATTACATTAGATCAGTGGCCTATCGACTAAAACTCCCACCAAACCTGTCTCAAGTACACGATATATTTCTTGTATCACTCTTGAAGAAGTACATACCTGATCCATCGCATGTACTCAATACAGAGTTGGTACCATTGAAGAATGACCTCTACTATGAAGAGAAGCTGGCGAAGATCTTAGATCATAGGGAAGATGTTCTACAAAACCAGATAATGAACCTTGCAAAGGTGTTTTAGCAAAACCATTAGTTTGAAGAACCAACATAGAAATCATAGGAATTGATGAAGTAAAGATACCCTTATCTGTTTTAGTGTGGGAAAAGGAAATTTTGAGGGTGTAATTTTTTAAGGGGGGAAGATTGTAATGACCCAAACTTTTATTAATGAAAATTCCTCTTGATCTAATTAAATGTATTATTATGTAAAATGTTTATATAAAATTTATTCACTTAGTTTTTTTATGTTTTAGGATTTTAAAATACCTTTAATAATTTTTATCATTTCTAATATATCCATTAAATAGTGATCACATGATTAGTATAAATATATAGCTTTAACAAATCCAATTTACTCAGACAAAGGAAGTGATGACCTCATCCAGTAGAATTTCTCCATACGAATCACATTTTTTGAAGATCGAAAAGGAGGTGGCATACTATGATTTTCTCTTGACCAAGACAAAGACAAGATTTAATATGTTAGGCTTGAACGGAACCACCTATGGGAGAAGTGAAAGTTAATAGAGATTACCACTTGAGAGATGTTATTTGAGCCACCCCATGAGTCTATCACCATCATGCACCTTACCATTAGATCTTATGTGGGTGTTTTAAGTGGTTAGGTAACAAGACCCTAGCACCATGATTATGTGCATTATTTTTTATAAATAATATACATTTATTTTATTATTTTTACTTTGTAAATATTTTTGTTAAAAAAAATTTTATTTTTGTTAATATTCAATTAAGAATTCTATTTTTATAAATTAATAGATTTTCGAATAATATTTTAATAATATTTTATTACTAAATTAATTTTTATTAAATGTAAATGATCTTATAATTTTTTTATTAAAATAATTTTAATTTTTATGAAGGTTTGAAAGCTGTTTTTGTCCAAACCCTTGAATTTTCAATAAATTTTGGTTTTTATATTAAATATAAAAATTCATATATTTAGAAAATTATTTAGATAAAGTGAATATTATTTTTGGAATCAGGATGTCAAAATTATCCAAAGGTGAATTTTTCATAATTTTTTGAGACATTCAAATTTTTGGGTAAAAATTAAATACCATTTAAATATATAATGTTTTTTATGACATCATAATGACTCAATAGTGATGTAAAAATAACTCTAAAAACTTTATTTGGATAATATATGTTTAAACTTTAAAATAATGTTATTTTAGATTTGTTTGATTAATTTTATGGTGCCTTAGTGGAACCTCCAAGACTTATAAAACATTTTAACTTTTAAAATGATTTCCTTGAGAGTGCGACTCATCTCCACATAATAAAACCAAATATTTTAATAATTTCGGATATTGGACTTATAAAATAATGTTTTCCAATCCCATTTGGAAAAAACCATAGATTGGTTTGTGGCTTTTATTAGTTTAATGTGTGGTGTCCAAAACCTAAATAATAAATAATTCCACCTCCTTTCCTATATAAACCCTCTCAATATCCTATTAATCTTCACTAAAACTATTTAGAGCTCAACCAAACTCTGCTATCTTCTCTCTATAATACTACCAAGGCTCTCCAAGCTCCCAAGAATCCTCTCTCAAGCCTCTGTCAAGTCTTTGGGATCAGACTTCCATGTAATGGATTTATTCCTTAATCATTTTTGTCCAAATTTTTTATGTTTTTGTACCCTTTTACTTTTAATTAAAAAGGTCAGGGTTTGATTTTTAACCTTATAAATACTTCCCTCCTTATTTTTGAATGATGTGATACCTATTTCTCTCTCATTATGCATCCCACGTACACCTGTTACCATGTTGAAATTCCATAAGGTGTTTCTATCTCCTCATTTACATTCAAGAAATTATTTTATATTAGGCATCTAAATTCCATTAAATTTGTTGGGATATTAGGTTCCATGACCCCCCTTTTTGTCCATTTCATGTATAAATTATGAGATACCCCTTTATCCCTCATCCACCCATTTTATTATTTCTATTTGACGTCGTTATGCTGCCAAAGATACACCAAAATCTACATACCAAAATCAACTTGTAAGTGAATACCATACCCATTTCTCTATCAAGGGTTTTCACCTTTGTGCACATGTACTTTCTTATTGAGGACTTATATTTATGTATTCCACATCTCTTATTATTGGAATAAATTATGAGGTTTAATTAATCCATGTTGTATGATCTACGTGACACACTTATGCATGAAATTAAATGATTAAGAAGGGTGCACCCTGATAGCACTCCAATGCATTGGGTACAGATTAGTATCATGATAAATCAAGTGAAATAAGGGTTTAATCATGCTAATTCATGTGAAATGATGGTTTAATCCTGATCCATGTGCAATGAGCCTTGGCTCATGCCAATATCTTGTTAAATTTAACTGCCACATTTCCATGTTATGATAATCATGCTATATCATGCCATTATGTTCATGTTTTTATTGTGATCTATTGATATGACTATTTCTATCATTACTATATTCTTCATGTTATGCCTTTTTACCCCCTTACTGGGATTTATAGATCAACCTTTTCATATGAGTGTCCCGAGGTTATCCCATGAAATGCTAAGTACGAAGGAATTTTGTGGTAATGTAAAATAAGTTTTCAATAAAGATGTTGTGTTTTATGTTCCAAGTTGTTATATAATGTTTCTAATTTTCCCAAGTCACTAGACCTATAGATCCTTAGAGTTTTCTTATGTGCAATTTTATGTAATAATTCATGTTTATGTGTGTAATAAAGAGAAGTGTTGTAATAGGCAGAGAGATGAGGAAAGGACATCTTTAGTAGACATTTTAATTTTCTTTATTTATTTGTATATGTGATCATCATGGTGGGTGTTAATTCTAGTATTCCATCATGTTTGTTCTAGTCTATATTAATTCAAAAATCATTTATTTTTTATAGATATATTTATTTCTTCTGTGTTCTATAATTTGGTGGTTTAGACGTTATTGAGTGATTTATCTTTGATTGCGTACTATGATAAATATGATGTATTAACCTCACAATACCATCACAGACCCCCACTACTAGTTGGTAGCCTCTAGAATATGAGGAGGTACACCTGAGGCCATATAGTGAACTGATATGGGGAACCAATCGAGTGGCCAACTAATCAATGGATTAAAAAGTTGTACTAGAGTTTTTTCCTTTTCCTTTGTATTATTATTTAAAATTTGGTAGATATATGACATTGGTGTGTGAAGATAAAGTGATTGATATTGTAATAGTGGATTAAGAACACTTATTTCAGTAATATTTATAGGTTACCGGGGGTTAATATTATTGTACATGGATTTCATTGTTATGGTTATTTGTGATTTTCACTTAGCGTGATGCACATGAGGTTTTAATGAGATAATGGATTTTAGATCTTATAAAATTGGTAAGAGGCCAATGATTTGATTCAACTCTTATTCCATAGAGGAAAGAGGCATCTCTTGAATAATATTTGGTACATATGATTCAAATAATTTACTGGACTACCAGTGTGATTATTATCACTAATGACTGAGGATTAGTTGTTTAATGTGTCAGTAAATGATCATACAATGTTTTACTTATATGTTCTCGGTGGAATTCAACTCATCTAGGGTATCATATATATGCATTTCTTTTTGATGACAGATTATGTTGACCCATGGTGTTGAACTTGATGATGAAGAAGTATTCCACATGAACAACAGGTATAGTGACCTATAGTGGATCAAAGTTAGCACTTGGTGCCATTTTGACGACCTTGGTAAGTCGGTATAGGAATGTGACACCTTTGAATTAACCCTTATGAGTTTATATTATTTTTGATAAGTCATTAAAAGTTTGATTAACAACCTATAAGGTGTTTACCTACACATATTACAATTAAAATATACTTAACTAAACCAAATGATGGTGGTTCACCGAATACAAATCATCTAAAGTGATGCCTCTTGTATGTGCATGCTTATGTAATGTGGCTATATCCAATAGGAAGTATTCTAAAATATATATTCTTAGAGAGGATGGACCCCTAGTAGTGGGTTGGTATAAGTTCTTGATACCTTATCTTTAGACCTCATGTGGGTTGTTTTCCTATAGGTTCAATTATTTAAAGTGCTAACAACAAGCTATACAATGTTTTACTATATATATTGGAATAAGATTATAACTAACTAAATGTATTTACCTTAGTGTCTTAACATGTATCATAAATGAAAATTACATAGGTGATTATCCTATGTTTATGATCTCAAGGGAGCAGTCCAATTTACGGATGATCAATGTGAATTATTACTCAGTAGACCGTGTCTTGGAATACAATTCTAGTTGTATATGAGTGACCTTTGATAGGGTGTTGGCACATGAGTTACTGTGTGGTTATTCTATGGTAACATACAATTTTTCCTACAAGCTTGACCCTAGTGATAACCTGGTTTATAGACTAGGTGGGAGACTCATGTGACCACATTGGAGTTTGGCATAGGATTAATGAGTCAGTTTATATTTTTACATGATAAAAACATGTAAGAGGGGTTTTCCTAGGATTACTATTTCTTTATATCTGGTAAACACTAATGTATTATTTTGTTTGAAACAGATTTATAGAGGTTCTATCGAGTGAACAATATATGAAGGGTGATTCCTTATTTTCTTGAGGAATGAAATATGAGTTCTTGTATTTTTGTGTCAAGGATGGTTTGAAGGGAATGCTTGTTTCAATGACTGATCTAATTATTTCAAGATGAGTTTTTCTAAGTGTTTATAATGTAGTTATATTATATGGGTTTCATAATGGTGCTATGAGGTGGTGATAATGTGAAGAATAATGGAATATTAAATGTTCTGGATTTTGAAGAGGAAAGATAAGGGCGCATTATATGGAAATTAAATGGGCATTCCATATATTTTGGTTAGCCTAGTTCAATGATTCTTGACATGTGAAACCATAATTCAGGTTTGGGGAGTTATTCATAATGGTTATTTTGAGTTGATTATTTTTGAATTTATACTGAAGGAGTGATATAGGGGAATCCGTGTAGTGGGAAGTGCACCATTCTTAGGTTCCAAGAATGAGAGGTAAACAATGTTTTTTGGATATTAGTTATGAGTCAGATGACCTTGTCTGTACCTTAGGTGGTGGTTGAGAAATTATTTTAGTGGAGTGATGATAATGACAATCCTATGGTGGGGAGTGATGTATGAATCATGGCATTTTAACCCCTATTCTAGAAGGGTAACAAGAGTGTGGAGATGAAAATGGGATGGTCGTAGTGGAATTTGGATACCAGAATGATATGAAATGTATTCATAAATGGATTCCTCATGGAATTACATAAGTTAATTGTATATAATCAAGGGTTGAAACTAAGTGTTGGATTCAAGATCATAAGGAATGGACTAATCTGATGGAGCATGGATTAGAGTTGAGCCACACACGTGGTAGGAAATTAGTATGGTTTTGAAGGGTTGAGAATCCAACTATGGATTTACACTAGATTTCAAGTATATAATTCAACAATCACATTTGGTTGATCATGGGATACCTCTAGAAATAAAGGCATTGTGATTTGTTAAGTGGTGAAATGTCAACAGATAGAGGTAAGTATGGGTCTTCCAATGGCATTTAAACCCACTTTCTTACGTGGAATTGGATTTGGTGAGTTTAAAAATGCATTAGGAAATTCATTTTTGATACGATGGTGCATTTTGAAAATTAAAGTGGGATTTTCAAGGTAAATCTGGTATGATCCTAGTTTTGTGTGGGTGATGATTATATGAATATCTTAGTTTGGTTTTGGAAGAAAGAACCAATTCTAGTAAGTTAATGAAATTATCATGTGTGGTTTGGAATAGTATGGTGGAAACTATGTAACATCATTATAAAATGGGTTATCTGTTTCGATAGGCAATTGAAATGGAAGAAGCGCTATAACATTTGTGTTAGTATTATGTGCTAATTCCTATGGTGGAAGGCACTATAAGACTAATGATGAGTTGGATGATGAATTGGTCATTTTTTGGGATTGACAGGCTTGGGAAGGCATTTTTTTGGTATTTTTGAAATGGCCATGAGAATCACCTCGACTTTTGGTGGTTTGACCACCTTCAATTTGAGGTTGTTCTTTGGTTGTACTTTGGACATTCAAGAATGTAAGTTGAAAATTTATTGGGGTTTTAATTAACTAGATAGGTTAGTATGTTTAGTTGGAAGACTAAAAATACTTCTTATATATGATAAGTGTTATGGTGGGGAGTTTTTAGTGCCTTGTATTAGTATGACTGTGAGAACTTCTAAAGGAATTTAAAATATTGAGTTGATTGGCTATGTTATTTTGAGAACTGGGAGTTGAGATATATTTTTAGGGTATTAAAATCTCTAAAGGATGTTTTTAGAATTGATATTAAGCTTAGGAAAATTCTCAGGGGCTAAGAGAAGCCTCATGGGAGGTCGGGTGGCTTCTATAGTTTTGATTATAGCAGAACCACCAGCTTTCCTATGGTGTTTGGAAGTAGCAACAATAATTACTAACAGCCACCATCTAGTCGATGGATTTCACCATATTTTCATTTGGATTTAAAGAAATAATAATTACATTCCTCCCTTAAATTCAATATATGGGAATCCCATTTACACCCTTGTTGGCTCACATGACTAGGGGAAAGATCCCCCTTTTGTCCCTTGGTTCTCCCTTGTTCAGTGTGTGATTCTTGGGTGTTTTCCAATGATTCAAGGTCTTTTTTGACATCTATTGGTTCATGATCTACATATTATCCATTCATCATTAATTTTAGTTTTTGGTTTTAGGGATTTGATACAAATTCCCCTAGATCATAGTGGAATTGGTTGTTTCTCATGGGTCTTTTGTTCTTCCAAGATATAATATGTCCTAAAACAACATCTGGGTGCCTTCATTCATTTTTTCTTTAAAGGTGAATTATTGTTTGATTTTTTTAATGGTTTTCATTTTAAATTAAATTAAATTAGATATTTAATTATCATTATTTACTGGGGATTTCAATCATTATAGGCTCTAGTATTTTCAACAGACACATTGGGGTGCTGCTGGATGTGGTTTTGGGCTGGTATTGACTTTTGGTGTGAAATTAGGCATTATTCATATTTTTTTAAAATGGAAAATTCCATTATAAATGGTTATAATTAATTTTTTGTGATTATTTGGTGTGTATTAGGTTCTTAGAACGTTTGAATTGATCAGTTTATCCTTAATGATATTGGGTGAGTCTCGATAAGAAGTTTTTAGGCATTGTAAAAATGGAGAGGTCTTAAAAATGAGGTAGGTGGTTTCATGTGAAATCCCTATAGTTTTATGTTTTTTATATTCGGTATGTGGTTTATGGGATCTATAATAGAGGTGATTCTATTTTGGTTAATTTGAGTATTTAATTTGAAATAAATGGTTAATTAAAATTTAAATGTGGAAAATTGTTTTCACATCATGGTTGAACTGAAATAAATTCTTAGGCCCACATGGGGTCTCTTGCACTAGCCCAATGCCTCTGAAAAAAGGTATAAGGAAAATAATTTTGAGATACCTTATGACTTATTTACCCTTATGAGGGTTGACCATCCCTTATGTGATGTGGTGGTCCTAGAGTAGAGTCCTGGACTACCTCTTCAAAGAGGTGTGTTGTGTCTTGAATAACTAGTCCAAGGGGTCTAGGTGAGACCATTGAGACAAATTCAAGAAGGAGGTGAATATTGACATGGTTACCTTGGCATATTTAGGCCTTAGAACAACTTATATATGACTTTGATCCAATGGGATCATTATAATCCTTAAGAGTGATCATGATTTTCCATCAATGGTGACTTATCATAGTTGTAATGCCCTAACCCTAGAAACCTAGAGTCAGCGCATTATTTTAATACATTGGCATGATTACAAGGAATCAAGTCCCAATGGACGGATCAATTTACTAGTCTTGGAAAATATATTACATACATGAACAGTACATTACACATTAGAAGATAAAACACAATGTAAATTATCCTTTGATACCGCCATTAATCCCCTAGATTAACCCCGCTTATCAATCACAAAACAATTCTTGGAATCCTGGGAAAATAAAAAATAAGAAAGGGGTGATCTCAAATGCTCAGTAAGGGTAAGAAATACAGCAGAAGATAACAAAAGTATTAGGCATGGTGAATAATTGAAAACACATGCCTTTAAAAATAAAAAACATAAACACTTTTATGGAAGGAATATGAGATGAGTAAATAATTCCATAATAAAACATAGTCATGGGTATTCTACTAGTCAAATAACCACATGAAAAATGAATATTATTTTAATAATGAGGGAATGTATAATTCTGAACATTCTGAAACATTATGTCAAGGCCTCGTCCAATACGTCTAAAAATGAATTAAGACTTGGCCAAAACCATATATCAAATTGTGAAAGGCCTCAACCAATTCCATGTCTAATTGTCTCATGATACCTACCGATGCATCGAGGAGCTATATAAGGCTCCACCTATCACATACTAAGTCCAATACAATCCTCATACGAAAAGGTTGAAACATAACATAAACAATCGTATTAAAACAAGCATACGAAATGTCAATAATTTAACCATAAACCATTAATGGTATAAAAATAACACATCCATAGTCAAACATATCACAAAACCATCAATAAAATATGGAATATTTGTATCATAATAAATCAAATTCAAACAAGTTTAAAATCTCTCAAAGTATGTTGACATAGATGAAAATGACTTGTAAAACTCTTTGAGAGAAATATACATTTTTCACGAAAACATTTAAAAGTCACAAAATTTAAATAGGAATACAATTAAAGACATTTTTGAGTCAAATTTTCCCATAACACTTTGAAACTTTAGAAAGGAATTAACATTTTTAAAACATTCAAGTCCATATAAATAAATCCTTAAAAACCATTTTGAAAACATGGACATTAATGAGAATGATTTAGAAGAATAAATATTTAAAACATTTAAAATGATGTTTTTGTAAAAGGTAACTTAAAAATAATCCCTATGAAAACTCTTTTATGAAACATGGACATGGATAATAAATATGTCCCAGTAGATACTTACATAAAAACAACCTCGGATAATAATGAGATTTTAAAATTAACCGTTGCAATGCAATTTCCTTGGGTTAAGGGTATGTTTAACCTACTTTATAATGACCATAGTATGTTATTAAATAATACCAGAACCATATTCATATTTATTATACCATACATGATTCATTTATGACTTTATACTACCCATTTAATAATCATTTCCATGTTAAATTAATATTTTGGGTAATACTCGCTTTCTTTATCGTATGTGTTTTAACATGTTATTTTTGATCGTATAATTTAGATCATAATTTAAATGATTCCATAATATAAACCTTTATTTCTATATCATATATATTTAGAATATAAATATTTATAATAGATGTATATATGAAATGTAAGTCACCTTTTATGGAGACAGTAGGCCGTACGTATGCATAAATGCTATTTCCGTTTTCATATCGCATTGAACGGAAGTAAGTGAATAAGATATATGTAAGTACATAAAAACATACATAAAAACATACATATATATATATATATATATTCAGCATCATTATCATGTCATATATTACATACTTATTAATAATAGATATATTTTTATAATCATTGTTGAATGCTGAACATGGAAATGAATCTCATCGCGTCGTGGAGACGGTAATCCGTACGTACGCATGAGAAAGAATATCATTATATTGATATAGAAATTTTATGTAATTGGATGTTATATCATATATAAAGAATAATTAACATGTTATATTTATTATTTACATTAGTTATACTCATTATTATACCCATCCAAATAATGAAATGTTTGAATAACAAACTACACCACGTCATGGAGACGATAATCTGTACATACACACATACGATGACTTTGTCATTTATAGGATGGATAGAATAATTAATATGGTTTTAAAAGTTTTATAATAACATCAAAATATATATAAGATACTGTATTTATTATTTTCGAATGGAAAAAACAATGAAAGAGGAAGTGGAAGAAGAAAAGAACTTGAAAGAGGTGATGAAATATTTACCTCTTCTTTGGGTTCTTCCTTTTGACTCGATCAAAAGGGATCTTTAGGAAGACTTTATGACCAAATGATGGACTCTATGTTGAATAATGGAAAGTTGGGAGGATATTTGGGCAGGGGTTGGCCGAGCCAAATGGCTTTGGAGGTGTCAATTTTAGATAAGGGGAAGTACCCTTTTATAAGAGGGGGGAGGGTCACTTTAGGAAAAGATTAAAGTATTAATTTATTACACAATCATATTCAGTTTATAATGGTTCCAAATGAATTTATTTCAATACTATGGTGGTTATGGGTCGAAATACTCTCAACCAGTAGGTTTTAGACATGTATAGGTTACTATTTTAACCTTATCTTTTAGATTTAACTCGTAGTTAAATAGTTTAACTTTTACCATGTCTTCTTGTATTCTTACACTATATGGTTAATAAAATTACTCTAAACATCCAATAGAACCTAAATTGGTTCATTAATGACATATATAATATTATTTAAGATCTATGGACGAACCTTAGATTTTTAGGAATATTATATCAACCAATAATATAGTTTTTGTTTTAAAAACTATTTTATGTCAATTTTGACACTATTTGGAATATATTTTTTGTTAAAATCATAACAACATGATTAATTTGAAAAAAATTCATTGAATAAACCCTAACATGTCATATTAACCTATAAAATCAGTAGAATTTATCAAAAGTCTCAAATTATATTTATTTGGGTATTTACAATATCAATTATTTTAATATTTTATTAATAAGGTAATTACTGCATCATCATTGTGTCATAAATAAATTTAATTATTTAATGTCTAAAAATTATATATAAAATACCATTATGTAGATATTTTTTAACTTTATAATTGATATTTATAGTATAATTTATCTTATGTATAACCCTATTTTAAAAATGTTGTAGTTATGAAAACTTGAATTTAACACATTTAACTCTTCTTTAAATTAAATAAAAATAAATGTCCTAATCTAATCCATGTAGACCTAAAGGATCATATTATATTAATAAGGTTGTTTTTGGTATAATTATACTTATAAAATAGAATTAGGACATGTGTTGGGGTAATTGTAATATCATTTTTACCCTTAATTACCCTATTTACTTTTAACCGTGGTAAAAAAAAGTCAAAAGTTACTATTCACCAAAAATTACTTTCATCTTATTGAACCAAATTTTATATACTAATATTAACCATGTCTATTTGTTTTTTTAAATTCAACTCATAGAAGTGGTAAAATTCAGTTTTATGCAAATTTGCAAATGCTCCTAGGAGGTGGGTAAAAGACGGTAAAAAGTTCAATAAAATTTTATATATCTAAACTTATTATAAAATAACCCGAATTAATTACATTGAAATTATGTTGGTATTATTTATCTATTTTGACTTAAAATAAAATAAATTAAAATAAATAAATATTTAAATAAAAATTCGGGTTTAAATAATAACACAATGTTTTTTCACTATTCATCAAAAATTGAAATTTTCCAAAAAAATAAGAAAAATTTATCATAAGTTAATTTTGATATTATTAATTCAAAAATGAAGTCTATTTTACCAAATCAAAAACCTAGAAGTTTAATTTATTAATTTAAAATTAATTCCAATGTTAAAACCAAAAAGCAGGTTTAAAAAAAAGTAAATCCTATCAAAAGATTGACAGGTGTTTATGTCAAATTTAAATGTGAAATTTCTTATAATGACTAGAATTGTATTAAATGATAAAAATATAATCTAATAATACTTACAAACCGTTCAAATTTATAATTTAACACTATAAATTATTTTGATTAAAAAAGTTGTTTTCTGTTAAAATTTAGTATTTTTCACTATTCACCCAAATATGAAAGTTATCAGAAAACACCAAAAATTTATATAAAATAAATTTTTATGTCCCAATTATAAAGAAGAAGTTTTTTTTGTCAAATTTAATATATAAAAGTGTCAAATATTGGATTTAAAAAGGGTTCACCATTATAAGGTGGTAAAATTGCATTTTTTGAAAAATACTTCTTTTATCTGAAAAAATGAATTTGTTCTTACATTATGTCTAAAAAACTCATAATATAGATTATAAAATTATAATAATTATATAAAATTCAATATTCAGTTAATACTATTCATAATTGCTTTTGAACGACTAGTTTGATAAGTCGTGGTGTGCTCGAACTCAGTGTTGCGTGTGGCGCAAGCGGTTGAATTACTTTAATGAGATAATGTACTATGAAATATTGGGGGTGTTACATTCTACCCTGCTTAAAAAAATTGAATCATCTCAATTTGAAATTGTTCTTCGAAAATAAATGTTTAAAAATAGAAAAATACCTTTGTGGAAAACCCACATTGGATATAGGGTTAATAAAATATAGGATTAATAAGAGGGAGAGGGAAATTAAAAAGTTACCACCAAATTATGATCTCTATTAGGAGAACATTGGAGGAAATTAGAGAAACATAATTGGAGGGAAAACGTAAATATTTATAGAGAGTGATTGAGGTCATCAATCACAATATATCATTTAAATATATTGACATAACAAATCCATTATCAAAACCATTTTCAATACCAAAATACATAAAAAGTGTATATGGTATTTATTTTCTTTTTAAAAAACATTTTGGATTGTTAAGGAATCCAAAGATAAAATAAAACATGCGATGTTGGAAAGTTTTTTGTCACCTCTTACATTAAAAAAACATTCCTTTTTCTATTATTTAGTAAAACGCTTCGTAGAAAAAGATTCCCCTTGAAATGAAAAGTCAAAGGGTTTTATACACCGTATAAAAGAATGTCGTTTAGAAATCAAGGGATGCCTCAATGAAAGGATATTGAGATAAAGACCCATAAATAAAGTTTAAGAATTAATTTACTCATATAAAAATAGGGGAATATATATATATATACTTGACAAGTAGAGTTACATCCCTTAAATAATTCATACCACAAACTTATCTTTCACTCCAAAAGATTTCAAAAAATATATATTTTATTTATCCTAATCATATAGGGTTTCAAAAATAATGAATTTATAATTCACCTATCAGACCATTAAAAAAACTATATTATAGAATCCAGGACATTATGTAGGCCAGTGGTATGTGATGCACCCTTTTCGCCCTTCGGTTGCGGGTTCAAATCTTGCGGCCTTGCCAGATATGACTGGTTGTCGCCCGACCTCTAGGTTGTCCTTTTTATGAAAATTCAAAAATTACCTTAACAATTGTATCCAATTTAAACTTAATCCATTCCAACCATTAGATTTATCCAAAATACTTCTATCCAAACTCACAGTCCAAAATTTATAAGGAAGTTAAAAACAATGAAGATCCTTTTTCCCACATAATAACATGTGAACACCTTCATCATGTATTCTTGTAAAACATGGTAACACCCAGAATTACCATAAAACATTATTGATTACATTCATGCTCCCTTATTCTTTATAGAATATTGGATATATTTCTTATATCCAAAAATTTTGAATATTCCAACAATGATGAAATAAAGAAACTCTTAATCAGTTCCAAGGATGTCAAGAATATTCAATATAATTTATCCAAATCAACAACCCCTTATTCCAGAATAACTACCTCATTATCAGAACCATATTAAGGATTACCTTTCCTTCAACCATGTATTTTCCAAAAAGTGTTGCTTACTATTAAGTCACTTTTCTTAGAACCATATAATCTCAAATCCTCAATAAAATAGTACTACAGTACAATCCTTATTTATCTCCATAATTCATAGAACTAGTATATTGTTGATACAAAACTCAAATGAAATAATTATATAATAACAACATAAGAAACAATCATTCCTTTTCATATAAGGTACTATTATAACTTGATTATTATCCAATAACATCATTTTTAGTATACTCTGATGACTGGGACATAGATTCACGTAGTGTCTCAACACCTTGTAGATGGCGAATTTTACATTTGAAACCTTTTTATTACCATTGCAATCACGTACTTTGTGTCCTTTTTCTCCACATTTATAAAAAATTCCCATTCCCTTCAAGCATTTAACAATGTGTTTCTTTCCACATTTATCACATATGGTAAAATACCTATTTCCCCTCTTCCCTTTATCAAACATTCCATCTACCATCCTTTTTTTCTCTTGCTTCCCTTCAAAGCCATAGAATTCAGAGAATTGTTTACTTATCTTTTTAAGACGTGATATTGTTTCTTAATATGTTGATAATATATGGGAGACTATTTCCCTTCTAAATGTTGGATTAATACAATTAAAGATATGGTCTTTCTTACTCTTTAGATCATACGTATTTATGGTGTTCTCATTCCTTCTATTGGGAACCATTTCTAAACAATGTCATACACTAGGTCAGTTTATGAATCACAATGAATAATTCCAAACATATAAAATAATTGACATAAATTGAATAGTTTATGGAGATAATACATATTAATAAAAAAAATTCATTGAGGAAGTATTTACTCCAAAATTATTTATAATGGCTTGTAATGAAAATGTGAATTATCCTATGCATATCCCCTAGGAGTGTCGTAACCAAGAGTGCAGCAAGGCCCGTTTTTGTGCACCAGTTCCCATTTGAGTCTAGCTCAAAGTAGTGTTTTTTGGTTTTACCCCAAGGTACATTTGTGCCAGAGCCACCTCTACCTGCTCGTATCCATACATAGTTGTATTGCATGGAAAACCCACAAAATCACTACCTTAACAAAATTCTAGGAAGTTCTTGTATACTAATCCTCAAATTCTATCTTTGAGTAGTGTTGTCTAATCAGAGTTTATCTAAATCTGTTTCCAAGGTTATTGCTAAACTTCCTATGATACCAACTGTAATGCCCTGACCCCAGAAGCCCAGAGTCGGTGCATTATTTTAATACATTGTCATGATTACAAGGAATCAAGTCCTGAAGGACTGATCAGTTTAGCAGTATTGGAAAAATATATTACATACATGAATGATACATTACACATTAGAAGATAAAACACAATGTAAATGATCCTTTGAGACCACCATTAATACCATACCTTAACCCTTCTTATCAATCATAAAACAATTCTTGGAATCCTGGGAAAATAAAATATAAGAAAGGGGTTAGCTCAAATGCTTAGTAAGGGTAAGCAATTTATCAAAAGATAACATAAATATTAGGAAAGTTTAAAAATTGAAAACACATGACTTTACTAATAATGAACATGAACACTTTTATGGAAGGAATATGAGCCGAGTAAATAATTACATAATAAAACATAGTTATGAGTATTCTACTAGTTGAATATCCACATGAACCATCAATATTATTTTCATAATGACTATGGAAGGAATATAAGCCGAGTAAATAATTCCATAATAATTAACATGAACAATTTAATCCTTGGCATAAACCATGAATGATATAAAAATAACACATCTATAGTGAAACATATCAAAAAATATTCAATACAATATGGAATATTTTTATCACAATAAATCAACTTCAAACATGTTTAAAATCCATCAAAGGATTTTGACATAGTTGAAAATGATTTGTAAAAATCCTTGAGAGAAATATCCATTTTTCATGAAAACATTTAAATGTCACCTAGTTTATAAAGGAAGACATTTAAAGATATTTTTGAATCAATGTTTCCCATGCCACTTTTAATCTTTTTAATGGAATTAACATTATTAAAATATTCATGTCCATATTAATAAATCCTTAAAAACATTTTTAAAACATAGACATTAATAAGAACGATTTAGAAGAATAAATATTTAAAACATTTAAAATGATGTTTTAGTAAAAATTACCTTAAAAAGAATCCATTTTAAAACTCTTTTATGAAACATTGACATGGATAATAAATATTTCCCAATAGATACTTACGTAAAAACAACCTCGGATAATAATGAGATTGTGAAATTAACCCTTACCTTGCACTTTCCATGGGTCGAGGGTACATTTAAACTCCTGTATAATGACCTTAATATGTTATTAAATTAAACAAGAACCATATTCATATTTATTATATCATACATTATTTATTTATGGCTTTATTATACCCATTTAATAAGGATTTTCATGTTAAATTATCATTTTGGGTAATACTCACTTTCTTTATCATATGTGTTTTAACATGTTATTTTTGATCATACCATTTAGATCATGATTTAACTAATTCCAGAATATAAAACTTTATTTTTATTTCATATATATTTATAATATAAATATTTATAATATATGTATATATGAAATGGAAGGCACCATTTACGGAGATGGTAGGTCGTACGTATGAATAAACGCTGTTTCCGTTTTCATATTGTATTGAACGAAAGAAAATAAGATATATGGAAGTACATGAATATATGTATACATATATATATATATATTCAGTATCATTATTATGTCATATATTATATACTTATTAATAATATATATATTTTTATAATCATCGTTGAATGGTGAATGTGGGAATGAATCTCATCGCGTCGTGGAGATGGTAATCCGTACGTACGCACGAGCAACAATATCATTATATTGAAGAAGAAATCTTATATAATTGTATGTTATATCATATGTAAAGAACAATTAACATGTTATATTTATTATTTACATCAGTTAAACTCATTATTATACCCATCCAAATAATGAAATGTTTGAATAACAAACTTCACCATGACGTGGAGACGGTAATCCTTACATACACACATATGATGACTTTGTCATTTATAGAATGGATAGAATAATGAATATGGTTGTAAAATTTTTATAATAACATCACAATATATAGAATATACTGGATTTATTATTTTAGAATGGAAACAACAAAGAAAGAGGATGTGGAAGAAGAAAAAAACTTGAAAGTGGTGATGAAATATTTACCTCTTCTTTTGGATTTCTTTTGACTTGATCTAAATAGCTCCTTAGGTTTGCTTTCTGACCAAAGGAAGGCCTATAGAATGAAGGGTGGAATGTTGGGAGGTTTTTTGGTAAGGTTTTGGTAGAGCCAAATGGCTTTTGAGGTGTTATTTTGAGAGAAGGGGAAGTTCCATTTTATAAGAGGGGTGATGGTCACATTAGAAAAATATTAAAGTATTAATTTATTATGCAATCATATTCGTTATATAATGGATGAAAATGAATTTATTTCGAGACTTAGGTGTTCATGAGTCTAAATAATATCAACAAATAGTTTTTAGACAAGTTTAGATTACTATATTAACCTTATCTTTTAGATTTAACTCTTAGTTAAATAGTTTAACTTTTACCGTGTCTTCTGGTATTACTACACTATATGGTTAATAAACTTACTCTAAACATACAAGATAACCTCAAGTGGTTCATTAATAACATATATAATATTATTTAATCCCTTTTTACAAACCTTATATTTTTAGGAATATTATATCAACCAATAATATAGTTTTTGTTCTAAAAACCATTATATGTCAATTTTGACACTATTTGGTATTTGTTTTTTGTTAAAATCATAACAACATGATTTCTTTGAAAAATATTTTATTTAATCGACCCAAAAATGTAATATTAATCTATTAAATTAGTAGAATTTATCAAAAGTCTAAAATTACATTTATTTAGGTATTTATAATATCAATTATTTAAATCTTTTATTAATAAGGTAATTACTACATCATCATTTTTTCATAAATAAATTTGATTATTTAATGTATAAACATTATAAATAAAATAACATTATGCAGGAAATTTTTTAATCTTTCTAATTAATATTTAAATTCTAATTTATCTTATTTATAACCCTATATTAAAAATGTTTTATTTACGAAAGCAGGAATTTAACAATTTTAACACTTCTTTAAATTAAATAATAATAAATGTACTAATCTAATCCATGTGGACCTAAAGGATAATATTTTATTCATAATGTTGTTCTTGGTCGAATTATACTTATCCAATATAATTATCACATGTGTTAGGGTAAATGTAATATCATTTTAACCCTTAATCACCCTATTTACTTTTAACCGTGGTAAATAAAAGTCAAAAGTTACTATTCCCCAAAAATTATTTTCATCTTATTGAACCAAATTTTACTTACGGATATTAACCATGTCTCTTGGATTTTTGTAATTTAACTCACAGAAGCGGTAAAATTATGTTTTATGCAAATTTGCAAAGGCTCCTAGGAGGTGGGTAAAAGACGGTAAAAAGTTCGATAAAATTTTATATATCTAAAATTATTTTAAAATTACACCAATGAATTAAATTGAACTTATATAGGTATTATATATCTATTTTGACTTAAAATAAATTAAAATAAAATAACTAATTGTTTAAATAAAAAGTTGGTTTTAAATAATAACGTAGTGTTTTCACTATTCATCAAAAATTAGAAGTTTTCAGAAAAATACCAAAAATTTACCATAAGTTAATTTTGATATTCCGAATTTAAAAATGAAGTCTATTTTACCAAATTAAAAAAGTTGAAGTTTAATTTATTAATTTAAAATTAATTCCCGTTTTCAAAACCAAAAAGCGGTTTAATAAAACAGTAAAACCTATCAAAAGATTGACATGTGTTTATGTCAA
Source organism: Viscum album (assembly GCA_963277665.1). NCBI lineage: Eukaryota > Viridiplantae > Streptophyta > Magnoliopsida > Santalales > Viscaceae > Viscum > Viscum album. Next base: position 714,092,813 of record OY728156.1, read on the forward strand.
ATTTAAGTGTAAAATTACTTATAATGAAAAAAATTGTATTAAATGATAAAAATTATATTGAAGTATACGTCAAAACCTTTTAAATTTATAATTTAACACTATAAATTATTTTTATTAAAAAAGTTTTTTTTTCATTTAAAATTTAGTATTTTCCCCTATTCACCTAAATATGTAAGCTATCAGAAAAACAATTTTTTTATCGAAGCCAAATTTTTATGTCCCAATTATAATGAAGAAGTTTATTTTGTCAAATTTAATATATAAAAGTTTCAAATATTGGATTTAAAAAATGTTCTCCATTAAAAGGCTTTAAAATTTCATTTTTTTAAAAATACTTCTTTTATCTGAAAAAAATGAATTTTTTCTTACATTATGTCTAAGAAACTCATAATATGGATTCTAAAATTATAAGTATTATATTAAATTCAAAATTTAGTTAATACTATTCATAACCTCTTTTTAATGGTTAGTTTGGTAAGTCGTGGTGTGCTTGAACTCTGTATTGCGTGTAGCGCAAGCTATTGAATTACATTAATGAGATAATGTACTATGAAATCTTGGGGTGTTACAGAAGTTGGATGAATGTCAAATGGATTATGATTGGGTTGGGAGAGTGGACCAATTGAGTGGAATTTTGGAGATGATATGCTGCATATACCATCTACCTAGACCGATGTGTATATGGATTTCTCTTTGGTTCCAAGAGGATATTAATGTGTTGACACTATGGGGAATCAGGTTTCCCCTAAGATATGTGCATTGGATCAAGAGATTAGTTAATGTATGAGGATCCCAATAGGGATTACTTTGCTTATATTCTAGCATGAGGATCCCAAGATGGATTTCCCTAGTTATGTTCTATCCCAAGGGATCCCAATAAGGTTTCCTACTTTAGTGTACTATTTTTGAGGATTCCATGTGGAATTTCTATGCTTATGTACTGACCTAGAGGACCCAAGTGGGTGGACCATTGATCAAATAACCCTTAGTGATTTCATGTATTGTGTATTAATGGTTTTAGATATCACCTTATAACCCAAACCAATGTGAAAGCCTAATGGTGATGAGATGATTGATAGAGGGCTTGTCCATTCGACTAACCCTTATTGTATTTTCCTTTATGTTTATGCATAATGCTTCATATTTCCTAGGATTCCTAGGAATCAACCATGGGACTAATACTATTGTTATTTACAAGTACACCTTGGAATCACTTGATGATATTGATGAGACCCTAGGATTCCCAGTATGTATGCAATCTATTTTCATGAAATATTTCTAGAGGATTCCAAGTACGAATAGAATCAAGTGATATAGTTGATGCAGTAGTGGATTCATAGAGGTGGTACCTAGGATCCATATTTTGTGTTGTGTTACAAAATTCATATAGGAGTAACTAGGATGTTTGGGATTCCTCTAATTATACCGAGGACTATTGTAAATTCCCATACAGACTGAGATTCAAATAGTGATACTGTTAGTCCATTGTAAATGCCTAGGATTCCTCGGATTATAATGGTGGTATAAGGATCTAGGTGGGTATATATCTCAGAGCATAGATGTTCGAAATCTTGAGGGTGGATATTATATCCCCTTAATTTATGCTTAGGATACCCCATTGGATTAGTTGGATGCACTAATTTTGGTTTGACTGAGGATCCACTTGATATTGGATTCCCAGGAGATGTTACTATGGGATTCATAAAGACTATTCCTTTAAAATTATTGGGTAATCTAGGTATCTGTCACTCTTAGATGTATTGGATTTCCTAGGACCCCACCCTACTACTAATTAGATGTTTAACTGAAACTAATAATTCCTTGGTACTAACTTAGCGTTCAGCCTAAGGGTTTGTGGATGAATGATGCCTAATGACACCCTATGATCTTCTACTCATCAGTGGAGGGGTGAGCATGAGATCCCTAGTGTGAGGAGATAGGTACCCTCAAGTAATTATCATTCTTAGAGACATCTCAAAATTTTCTGAAACAAGAACGGTTGATCGGGGTCACATACTTGAGGATCAACATTAGTTGTACGGCTTAGGCTATATTATATTTATATGCTGATTAGGAGATGGTGATGGTGTGGTTTTCACATTTAGTTTTATGCACTTTGAGACATTTTGACCCTAGATAAAGTATGTATTTGGTATTTTTGTTTATTTATTTGTTTTTTATTATAATTTATTTATTTAATTTAGGAGATCATGTCATATGAACATATCTGAGCATGTACCAATTAGTATAGAGCTACATTGGTGGTGCCATACTAAGTAATATTATCACACCCAGATCATGAAACTACTTTAAATGGGTACTTGAGTAGTGATTACTTGGTTATAGGGCTATGCTGGGCTTAGGCGCAGTATTATATGCTTGATCTGGAGCATCTTGAGTGGGATCAGGAGATCAGATATGAGTCCCAAACACGAAGATAATAGATCTTTGGTGGAATTTTTTATTTTATTTATTTAATTGTATATGTGATCATCCAAGTGTATGGTTAGTCTTGTATGCCACTATGATTTTTCTGGTCTATATTGCTTCCACATTCATTTATTTTTTATGGATATGATTATCTCTTCTACATACTAAGATGTCATGATTTGGGTGTTATTGGGTGATTTATCAATGATTGCACATATTGATACATAGTGTATAGTCTTCTCATTGTACCATTTCAAACACCCATTGTTATTTAGTATCCTCTAGAAAACAAAGAGGTGTACTTGAGGTCATGTGGTGAACCTAGATGACCCACAATTCAAGTTTCCTATGAATTTGAGAATTATATACTCTCTAATAATTATTTATTTAAATAAATTTTATATAACAAAATCTTTCAAATACATAAATCAAAAATTCCATTTTTTATAACTAGCATAAATATTTCTAAACATGCGGTAATCACATTAGTCTAAAAATAACAATTATCATTATCTTATTTGTGACCCAAAGGGTCCTTTTTAATGTTTTAAATGATCAAAAATATCCCTATTAATCATATAATAATAGAAGTATCTAAAAAAAATCATAACTTCCCAAATTACAAAAGGGATTGGTGTGATTTAATTCAACATATGTACATTATAAAAATTACATTTTATTTAACATTGACATTTAACATGAGCCATAGATAATGTAAATCTTATGTAGCTTATCATTTTTTTGAAATTATGGAGATTACAGATATTATATATTTACTGCACATGTAATTCTCTTGTAAAAACCATATACTTACATAGTAAAAAAATTAATTCAGTTACTTGATGTCATAATAAATAATATATAATGGAGCTTCTTATTTTGGTTAATCAAATCCAACCACTTGATTAATATCATACCAAACTACCTTCTATTTAGAAAAGTACTAAAATGAATTAAAATAGGCATAAAATCATGAAACATCATAAGTTGAGAACCTATTTTACAACCTAAATTTTAATTATCCATCTCTAATGTTCACTTAAGTAACATTAATATCCCAGATATGATAATCCATGTGGTGGCATTTAATCTGGAAAAACCAAATATAACTTTAAGAAGTTATATCCTATGAGTGATATATTGTATCTATATAAAATATATCATGTTCACACCGACCTTAACACATCATCATAACCTAATATGATTTTTATTAATCAAATATAACATTATATATATATATATATATTTTAGGGGTCTTTATCATATCATCTCCCATTTTCTATGTTAATAATATAAATGAATGACAATGTGTTTTCACTAGTACACATTACATGATAAAATATACCCCCAAGATAACAATAGTTGACTGACTTTAGGGTTAAAAAAATCCCCCACTTTAACTAAATCTAGTGACCCATTCATCTACTACCAAGAGAACTAGTGCTACATTAATTTTTTTTTGAGTAAGGGTTTTTTTGGGGTTTTATAATATTATCCTCCATAATAACTCAACACATCTTAATATTTCCCATGTTAATAATCGATTGAATGAGAAAAAATTTATGAATACTATGTTTAGATATATGTTCTTTAACTTGTGTAAATTATCCACTATTATCAAAATATATTTTAATTGGATTCATCAAACAATGAACAAAATCCTCTATCAATAAAGAACTTTTTAATCCAAATAACTTTTTTATCCACATCTGATTCTATGAAATATCTAGTTTCTATTATAGAATTAGTAATTATTTTTTACATGGAACTTCTATAGCTTATAGATCCGTTATATAGGTAAAAACAATCCTTAATTATATTTAAATTATCCTTTCTAGTTTTGAAACACTCATCAATGTAACCCTTTAAAATAATATTTGTTTAACACTAAAGATTATGAATACATCCTTAATTCGTCTCAAGTACTTATGAATATTCTTAACAACCACCCAATGTAATTTACCATGATTTATTGGTGTTTACTATTCATATTTAATGCAGAAGATACATCATGATGAGTGCATAACATGGAATACATGATTTATCCAAAAACAAAAGCATATTAAATCTTATTTATGTTTTTATATTCTTCAATAGTTGAATTAAAATGTGTATTTGAAATAATATTTTGATGAATCATGAAAAGAAACCTTTTTAGGTTTTACCATGTTAATAATTTTTCACACTATACCAATGCATGTTTCATGACTAAGGAAAATTATTCATTTATATCTATGTATATAAGTGTTTATACTAAGTATGTATGTTTATCCTCTAGGATATTTCATTGAAAAGAAATCCCCAACCCATTTTTAATGGATTGTAACATTGGGATGCAATTTAAAATGAAAAGTGTGTCATAAAACACTAGAAAAAAACCATTGTAACTAAACCATTTATTTACGCAAGGTTATTTAATATTTTCGATAAGGTCAAACTCTTTGATAACTCATCAAAATGAAGATCCCAATGCCATGAATCTTGTTTCAACCCAAAAAATGGATTGTTACAACTTAAAAATTATAGGAACATTTCTTAGATCCTCAAAAACATTGAGTTGTATCATATATACATCATTGAAAAAATCACCCTAAAGGAATGAATTTTTAATATCAATTTTATACATCTCATAGTCATATTATTCTGTTATAGTTAAAATATTATAAATAGATTTGATTGTTAAAAATAGAGGGAAAGTTTTATTTATAATTAATACAACAAATTTATTTAAATTTTTGGAGGGTACCAACTGATTTTGGTATATGTTAGGACCAATTTATATATGATCACACTGGGGGTGGGGGGAATCAATGTGGGACAAATTTTTACAACTGTAAAATTGTATCCCTTTGTTATACCTCAATAACTTATACATTGAATTTTTATATATTATTATTCACTTTTAGTTTTGAATCATACAGATAAAACTATAAAGAACAATGGACACCATGATTTGTTAACAAGGATTTTCTCTTTAAGTACTATCCCCAATGTGCGATGGTTATTATCCCCCAAAATATATTTCTTTTTATTATCAAAAAAAGCATGACCAACGGTATGACCTTATACTATTTTTAATATAAATGAACTTGTATAATGAAAGATATATCTTTCAAGAAACAATTATGGATGTTGGAATGATCCTATTGAAGTGATCAATAATATAGAACATGTATTATTTGAAAGACACAACTTAATCTGATCAACTTCCTTTGAATGTTGTAATCAAATGTCTACCTTGAATACAACAATAACTAATCTATCTCTAATTCAAAAATCAAAAATGATGACACAAATTTTATAGTAATATATAGGGATGTATCTTCGTATTCTATAGTCACAATGATATTAATATTAATCATGCTAGCCAAATCATATTTCTATGACTCAAATAATAATAAACTAAATGCAACAATGTCACAACTTATTTTTGTCTTTGATAAACAATATGAGATATCATTTCATTATGAATTTATAATATTTATCATGTATTGAATGTTCTATATCAGCAACTAGTGCTTAGTAAAACAAACAGAGTCCCAAATTCTCAACATATTTTATTGGATGTGTGAACTCTTATATATATTTTCCATGAAAAGGGTAATAAATGCATAGATTAACTTAACCTCATAGGTTGTCTACAAATTTTATTATATAGTGGGTGTGTGGGGAATTAATTTTCCATTACATGAAGGGATTGTTGAAGAACCCCCATACTTCACATGAACAAAGCACCCGAGAGAGATTATTCTTCATGTGGGTGTAGTAGCCCATGAGATCCTTGTTCTTTCCTTTGTGTAAATAAGTATGATAACTCTTTATACTTATTCATAAGACACATGTTTTACATGGGATCTTATTCTCCTTTGTATAACAATGAGGTTCATAGTTCTATCTTCTCATTCTCAATAGAACTTTTTGGATCTCATTCTCAGGATTAGATTATGTGAAAACCCTTATTCACATAAGAGGATACGAGTAGGATCACAAACACATACATTGTATTCCTAGAATAACGAGAGATATCAATTTATTTAAACAATTATCCCATTTACTTTGCCTCTATATTTTTAGGTGAAGAACCATTTTCATAGCTCTAGTTTTTATGCCATTCCTTATAAAGATAATGATCCACAAAGATTTAAACACCCAAAGATTTCATCTTAGAATGATGAAATCAATCATGCTAATCACGTGATCAATTCAAATGATCACTTCATTTTTTTGGAAAAATATTTTTCCTTCATGAGATCAGATGCTTTATCATATAGTACTTGATGGAAATATTATTGAAAAATAAAAATGATTCATGTGATGAAAGATTTGTAGACACTGAATACATTTCAAGATAAAAATATACATTCTTCTTGATGTGATTGATAGATGAATGTCATCATGGATTGGTTGATTTTCAACCTTATATCATGTAATATTTATAACATATTGTGATGGATTCATTTGATTACGTCTTGTTATTTTAATGATTCTTCAATTAATCTATATGAATGAAAAACAAATTTTTATACATGGATTTAGTGTTTTGAGATAATATTATTTTTCTTGATTTAGTCCGAGGGGATGAATTGAATATCAAGATCAGCTGTCTCGAGATCATGGCATCAAAATAACAATATTATGAAGCTTTTTTGAAAATATATTTTTCATAGGATGAAGAAAAATATGTATAGGACGATGGATCCTTATATTAGTGAATATCAAATGAACAATATTAAATGTGTATCTTTTTTAACATGGTAATAGTAACCACATAAACACTATACCAAATTGATTTTCACCACATTTTTAGCCACTTAATAATAATTCTCATGTTATGTTTTCTTGATTCGACTATGGGGTTCAACACCTATTACACTTGCACACCCATGCCACACAGGCCAGTCGTAACCCTTGCATTGTCCACAATATCCCCTACGATCACTTTGTGCGCAATGGTTATCCCATAAACATGCTATTCATGTTGTAGGTTCGATGAAAAAAATAATATATCACCAATGCTACCTCTGTGGGTTAGATCCCACTTGGTCGAGCATTTCACCCATAAGTGGTTGAGATGGCCTCCTTCGATGGCTATGGTTGGCCCCATTTGTTTTGTTATGGGCCATTGTAATATATACTTAGTAAATAATAAATATAATTCTTCCCACCAATAATGACATCTCCTAAATTATTCATGAATCAATATAATTACTCTTCCCCATTCAAATTCCTTCATGAAAATTTTTATTTTTACGATCTTCATAAAACTATTCAGGCAATAATGAAATATTTTTTGGCCTTCAAATGATTTACCTCAATATTTGTAGTAACAATATGCAATCTCCAAATTCCTCATACATATGTTTATAACATTAGGAACGATTCAAAAATTGTTATACTGACATGGATAATTTTCTAATCATGACATCCATTGCCACTATATTAATCCACTACAATTTTACAAGCATCACCACTTTATAAATTATATAATATATGTTACTTTTGGGCTTCCCATGGATCGATCTACATCAAAACTTCTTTTTTAGGATCTAAAAAGGATTTATAATCTATTATTCACTTCAAAGAACATTCTTGGGAACACCATTATATTTCTAAGATATTATTCATAAAACCATAATTACATACCCATTGACATGAAATAGAACACAAATAAATTAGGATCTTCAATCCAACCCTTTTTATTTTTTCCCAATACCAATAGAAAATTCGTTGTCAATATTTTTAGCCAATTTAAACATATTATTTTCTTATCTCCCTATTTCCTTTTAATATTTTTATTTTTGTCTCTTTCCAATATTGATGAAAAATACAAAGTAATTCGGAGAGGGTGGTATAATTTCTTTTCTAAGAAACATGATTTCAATTATTCCACTTTAAGTATAATTCGTCTAACCCGGTGTTATAAAAAATAGGTTCTAAGTCAGACAACAAATATTTCCATTCTCAATTCAAAATATGATACTAAATAATGCGTCATAACTTGTTTTAATCCACAAATAATGTTCAATTTTTTCTTTGTTTATAGTGAATGGTTGACACATATTGATACAATGTAAGTGGAAATTTTCTAATACCACTTATTTAAAAAATAATCTTAAGAAAACTTGTACCTAAAATTATGCACATATCCCAACATATTGATTAAAAACATTCAAGTATACTTGGTAGGTTATGTTCATGAAATACGTCCTAGAACTTCTTTAAATATTATTCTATTCATGTAATTGATTATTTTAAGTTCCCCCACTTAATAACAAACTTCATTTTTTTAAATAAGTATGAGAGAGTATTCCAAAATACCTTATCAATGGAATTATTGAAGAAATCCCTTCCAAAGATGCTAGATTTGGATGGAATATATGGTTCTCGAGTCATATTTAGAAACTCCCCCTCATGGGACGATTTCCATGTTCACTTCATCAGAATGGATCTTCTCATTATTTTTTCATAAAAATTCTAATTGACAAGTATAAGAATTTTTTAGATCACATCTATGGTGTTTACATAAAATATTTTGATCATATATAGTAGATTGATCATGATCATAAGGGTTTATCTATAATATTTTGCAACAAATAGTCTTCAAGATATATACAGATAGATTAAACTAGGATGGTAAATTCTATAAATAATGGAATGAATATCCCTTATTGAAGATATAATAATTTAATTTATTTTACATAGTTCTCGAGTCGAGTATGTGTATCACCTTCAATTCCCTACAAATACTGAATAAACATAAAGTGTATGAGAATAATGTGGGTCTATATTTCTTTTCAATGAGACTAACACGGTTGATAGTTGTTTATCAACAATAAAAATCCCTCCCTCCATCCTCCATGTGAGGGTTAAATATTCATGATAACTTTTCTAGATTTATTTAGGGCTTTGGGTAGCATGGAATCTTCACATTCCATTGAGATAAATTTTTGTGGAACTGTCATTTTCCTATAGGAAATCAAGGAACATTCACCAAAAGGTGCTTCTTGATTTTCTTCCACATTTATTATTAATCTTGGCTATTGAATAAAAAATAATATAAAACGTTTCCAGTCTTCTTTCACCTTCAAAAAAAACTTTTTATTTAACACAAGAGTTTCCTTATGTTGAAAAACTCTCATGAAATTATATTTCTCATTCATGTGATATATTTTCTTCCTTTAGAATCATTATTCATTTATGATTTTTTAAATTTTCCTATACTTCCTAAATAATATGTATAAATTAACACTATGTCATTTGGAATCTGAACAACATGCTTGTTAGATCTACATGGATTTATAGGTGTGATCTTTACCACTCTAGTCAATTAATTTTTTTAGAATATTACTCTATTTTATTACTTTAGAATACTTCCATTTATTTTGATATCCATGTATTACTTACAGTGATCCATTGTGTGACCTCTTCCCCCAAAAAATAAGCATCTTATACTATTTTGCGTAGTGCCCTTCTTGATATTCTTGGGTTTTCTTTGAACATCCATCTTCTTTTGATCATCACCAAAGGTATCCATACAAGTATTCTTTGTAAAATTAATGGGAATACCCTTTAAAGATATTTTCTTCTAATTCGTTCCCAAGGAAGGATTATCTCTATCCATAAATATCTATGGTCTTTTCTTCTGAATAGTTTTAGAAGCATAATTTAATTATTTATACTTGAAATATAGTTCACTATGACTAATTTCATTGCAAATACAATATAGTTTTTTTCATGATTTCAAATATTTATGTAATACTCAATTTATTTCCTTTAATTTGTGGTGTTTTATTCTTCACTAATTTACCCCTTGATATATGAATTCTTTGAATTACATATATTATCCTTTTATTCCAGCAAATAGATGAACTATTCCAAAATATTTCACAACACCAACAATAGAGTAAAAATTGTTATCTCTTCTTTGATATACTAGTTTGGATAGATTGTAATTCTTATTGTTTCTATTTATTTAATTTTTATTATAGGATTATTTATGGGAAATATTTCTTCTAAAATTATATTTATTCATTATAGATATAGTGTTAGTCACTTCATCACTTTTCCTTATCCACTTTTTCATAGGTTTCGATTTTGAACCTACACTATTCATAGAGCTATAATTAGAACATACTTTATTATAAAAGATGGATGGTACTTTATTCTTTGATATTTCTTTTGTTTTGAAATTAGATGACTAAAATATATTATTTCATCTAGATGAATGTATTTTAAGATAACGAACCAACTTAGAATATTGTTTTGAAGTATCTCTTGAGGTAAAAACACTTCCTTTATCTTGTCATGAAGAGTGAACTCAAACATTTTCAAAATTTTCCATTTTACAAAAAATTTAATACACATAATATTTAGGATGAATTTCTTATCCTATACTCGCTTCAATCTATATTTAAAATTTTTATTGATTTTTATAGATTACTCATCATTTATTTTATGTTTCTCCTCTAACATGGTGTCAAGCACCTTAATTATTCTGGATATAATATCTAATTGTGAATTCTTAAAATCAATGTTGTTTTTTCCTATTTTACTCTAGTTAATAGAACATTACTTTATGTCTCTCAATGTATGTATATTTATTTAGCATTTCTTCAAAAAAATACTTCCCAGCTCTGGATCATTCTTCTTTATGCTCCTTAATCTTAACACATTTGTGATTACAATCTTTAGTGAGATCTATATACATCATCACCCTTAGCTCCAGTTCACTATCAATCTTCATACCTTATTCTTCTATATGAGTGATATTTTTTTTAAATTCCTTCATTAAAATATTATAATTATCATTATCTAAGGAATAAACTTCACCACTGGTTCTTGGTTCTCGTATTGAAAATTTGAAATACATATCTGATATCCCTTCACCATTATCTAAGGTAGAGATATTGTCCAATTCTTTAGTAATATAATAAACTACAAGCTATTCTACTCCCATGATAGATAGATATTATTTATACTTATAGGATATGGAAGATACAAATTCTTCCTCTTCAGATAATAGGTATGTAGTCTTTATCTTTTTCAATTCGTTCTTCTTCGATTCTTTAAGGTCTTAGTTGGGATAGAGTTATGATCTATGATAGAAACAAATACTCCAAATTTGCAATAAATTATTAATTGAGTATATATATATATATATCAAATCTTTAATAAGATCTAAATTATAATCCAATATTAGGTGTGATTCTATCACTATGATCCCAATTTTTAGGATCTCATTAGGGATGATCAAACTGGGGGGGTGAATTAGTGAGTGATGGATTTTTACAACTTTAAACTTTTATCCATTTTTTATAAATCTATCACTTATTTAATGAATTTTTATCTTTTCTTCTTTACCTATTGTTAGAAAAAATGAATATAAAATAGTAAAGAACAATAGAAACTAGGGTTTTTTTATGAGGTGCATCTCCATAAGGACTAGTCCATAGTGTACGGTTGTTATTATCCCATGTGTCCAGTTTTTAATTTATTATAAAAGAAAGAATGAGAAATGATATGAACTTGTACTCATTTTTCAATCACTAAATAGGTATAATGAAAGAAACATATTTGAAGCACAAATGCAAGATGTCAGTATGATCCTCTTGAATTGATTAATAATGCAGAAAAAGTCTTATTTGGTAAAAAACAATTAATCTGATAAACTTCCACTGAATGAAGAACTCAAATGGATCCCTCATATACAATAATAACTAGGATGTCTCTGATTGAAAAATCAAAAGGCTGAAACAAATTATGTAGCAATATATAGGGCTATCTCTTCTTATTATTCAATCATGATGATTTGAATATTATATAGACCACCCAAATTATATTTCTCTAACCAAAATAATAATAAACTAAATGAAACTTGGTCACAAATTATTTTGGTATTCAACCAAAAATGTGAGAAATCAAGTTTTAGTTTCATAGTCTCAAACTACCTTCATGTAATCATTTCATATCTGACATGAAAATAGTCTCATAAATATCTCATGCTTGTAAAATTTGTATCATGCATGAACTTTTCCATCCCAAAAACTATTTCTTAACACAACACACAAAGGCCCAAATTCTCAACACTTTTTATTAGATGCGTGCACTTTCATATATATTTTTCCATACAAAGGTTAATACATGGATGGATTAACTTAACCTCAATGATTCTTCAAAAATTCTAGAAACTAATGTGTGTGTGGGGGGGGGGGGGGTCTTTATTTTCCTTATCATAAATGGATCATGTGAGAACCTTATCCTTCACATGAACAGTACACATGTGAGATAATATGCTTCACATTAATATAGTATCCCATGGGATTCTTCTTCTTTCCATTATGTAAACAGGTACATAGGATCTTTATACTATATCATCTGTCATAGTTTGTATATGAGTCTTGTTCTCATTCATTTACAAAGAGGTTTGTGGTTATATCATTGCATGATCATTGGAGCTTCATAGATCTCTTTTAGATGATGGGATCTCATGAGAATCCTTCTTCATGTAAGGGGATACATGAATGATAAAAAATAGATACTCTATTTTCCCGAGAATGATGAGATCTCTCAATATATTTCATCACTTTTCCCATTGAGTTTTCCTATATTTTTATAGGTGATAATCCAATTGAATAGTTCCAGTTTTTATGTCATGTCCTATAAATAGGGTGATCCACAGAGCTTTAAACTCTAGAAGTTTTCAACTTTGAATTTCAAAATGAATCATGTGATTCACAAGATTGGTTTACGTGATCACTTCATTGATCATGAGAAATATATGTTCTTTGAAATATTTTCCTCTTTATCATGAAGTGCTTAATGAAAATATTCTTAAAAAATCTGAGTTCTTAAGGTGATGAAAATGTTGTAGATGGTGGAACCTTTTCACAATATAAATATACGTTCTTCTTCATGTTATGGCTATTTGACTACCATCATGGCTTGGTTGATTGACACCCTTATATCACATGTTTAGAGACCTTATTTTATCCTTTTAATAATTTGAAATATATTGAGGAAAATATTTCGGTGCCAAGTGATAAGACAATACGATATTCCAAGATCCAATGATCCTAAATTTAATTTTATAAAAATATATTATATCACACACATGTAGTTTTTAAAAAATAATGGAATATCTCTTGAACAGAGTCTCACTTTAGAAATCCTAGACCATGATTGAATCTCTAATGTGAGTCTTCCCCTTGGAACAACCTAAAGTTGGTCGATGATGGAAATTTGAGTGAGGAAGATGTTAAAAGGTTCATGAAGTTGATTAATTAATTTAATAAATTCATTTAATGACCAAAACCTATTTCTCTCTATAAATATAAAGTTATTGAAATTTTTTCGGATAGGACAAATAACCCTTTGATCATTGAGAGGTGGTTTCATCATTCTCCCTTAGAAAATCTAGATCTGATGATGACCAATGATTGAATAGAGGAGAATCAACATGAAAAAAATGTAGCAGATCATCCTCATCATTTAAGAACACATTTTTTGCCAACGATTGATCAAATATTGAAGTAAGGATTATCAATTTAAATTTCTAACTTTGATTAAAATATTGATCATGTTGTTATATACTATTATTTTCTCTGCAATTAATTTAATCCTTTAAATGATTCCATGTATCGAGTTAAATTTTTTATTTTATTTATTCTTGATAATGCCTTGTTTTTTACCCCAAATATCCATGATCTATGATATTTGGATAAGAAATCATGGACAAATATGGATGCCCCATTGTTCTTGTGACTTCCCCCACATGTTCTTCATGTTATTCATCATTGGGCGTTGTTACTATTGTTCAACATTTTTCAGGAAGGTCTGAGCATGAACAGACCCTCAGAAGCATAGTGGACGTGTGAAAAATCACAAGATTAGTGTTTTTAGATGGATTAGGATAGAAAGTGAGTGATACTCAATGGATCTAGGATATGAAGTGGAAACGATGATGGGAGGCTCATCAGGTGAATGGTGTCTTCAAGTAGAGGATTGGGAATCTATTTTTTCATCCATCAGAGATAGGGAAATGATGGCCAAAGGTGACTAACATTGATTTTAGGTGGCCAAAGAAATTATTCATGGTGGATAAAATAGATTTGTTGAACACTTGAAAGATATAAATTTATATGAAAATCCTTAATACATATTGTATACTATGATGAACACATATCGTGCATTCACCCAGATAAAATGTCTAGGGTTTTGAAAAAAAGATAAGGATCTCATGCTATCTAGATGGGTCACATGCTATGTGACCCTCCTTAGGTAGCCAGACCGTGTTCCAGCTACAGAAACCTAGGACTCCATATGGGAGGGCACACCATGTACTCTCAGAGTACATGAGAATGGTCTAGTATCTAGGCATTGGTAGTTAAATGATCAAGTACACAGGAATAACCTAAATGATATGGGAATAACCAAAAGAACCCATGCACACCATTGGTGGATTAGACATGCCGTGTGGGTCCTGTAGAAGCCATGTACAGTGACATGTACACCAAGCTATGTACAAAGGAGAACATGACTTGGAAGGAGATCAATATCACACACTGCGTGTACCCCTTACAGACCATATAGTACTATATGACCAGTGATACATGTGTTGTAGAGTATATATCTAAGAGGATATGTGTGGTAACACACTATGAGGACACCCTAACACAATGTGTACTTCTTTATTAAACTCATACCACTAATATATCCTTCGTTTTGGATCATATTTTGTCCCATGAGTATCCTATCATGAGTGTTTATTCATATAGAATGTGATTGTGTCCATCATAGTGGCTTATGAGATAAGATGGAAGATGTTTAAAGAATAATGATTCTTTATGTTCTACTTGACAATGAAAGTGATCAGGCTAGATCATTAGAGAGTCTTGGTATAGATGGTACTCCCCTATTCAATGTGATGTTACTCTATCCATGAAGATTGTACTCCCATGTCGCACCGGGTCATGGGTCTTCCAACCTTTTGGTTTAGATATAGAGGAAATACTCCCTCATCACACCAAGGCACTGACCCTCCATCCATGTAGATAGTACTTGCTTATTGCACACGGGAATGGATCCTCTACACTCATTGTTCAGATATTGATTTAGTACTTCTTTATTGCATGAGGGTGTGGGTACTCTATCCATCGAGATAGTACTCACATATTGCAGTAGGGATCAGGTTCCCCACACTCACCATTTAGATATTGAGGCGGTACTCCCCTATCGCACCAAGATGTTGGTGCTCTATTAATGGAGATGGTACCCTCCTACCACACTAGATCACATGTCCTCTATATTCATTACTCCAGATAGAGACAATACTCCCCTATTTAGGGCACAAGTTCTCTATCCATGGGGATAATACTCCCCTATCTCACTAGGGTGTGGGTCCCCCCAAATTTTGTACTCATACATAGATATAGTACTCCCCTACACGAGTTTAGGCCCTCAATCTATGGAGTGGAATCCACCTGTCATACTAGGGAGTGGGACTTTTATCCTTGGATGAATACCCTCCATCGATATTTGGAGTAGTGGAAAGGTGTAATCCCTCGTGATGACTTCATTGGATAGACACACAAGATATTGGGAATTGATTCTGGACCTTTGGAGCAGTAGGAAGACTCATCATCCTAAGATGTTCTATGAGATAGAGATACCCATTCAATCCCATTTGGGTTTATTTTATGAGTTTATACATACATACATACATACATACATACATACATATGTATATATATCTGTGTGTGTGTGTCATTATGTTCCATTTCCCTATTATTTTTGGTTGAGATGACTACTTCTATCACGACTCATATTTCTAACGCTTATGTTTTTAGGGAGTCCTACTGGGTATGTATATGTTCACCTCTTCATGGGCCTTGATGACTTGTGTTCTGTCTCATGAAGATAATAGACAGGTTGGTAGTGATTTTATAGGATCATGGGGATACTTTTTTTTTCATAGATCATGTACAATGGTTAGGCTTGGAGATCTGGAGATGAGATCTCTCAATATTTATTTTCCAATTGTTATCAGATTGGGACATCTTTTAGGGGTGGGAGTGTATTTTTCAATTTTACTTTTTGGATGGCACTAGAACATTCTTTTATATTCCTTAATGATTGTTATATTCATTGTTTTACTCTATATGTTACTGTCTTTTATTAATATTCCTCTGTACTTCTGCATGTATATGTTTTGGTGAATGCGTACAGGTAATTTAGAAAAAAAGCCTCTCATTTCAGTTAATCCTTCTCGATGCTTTTTGCAAGAACCAGGCCTATAGAGATGGTCTTAGGGTTGTGTTGGACAAATCTTCCACCAGCCAGGTAGGCCCATATGGGATGGTTCTTTACATATTGGTATTAGAGGTGGGTCAAACGCAGGATTATTTTTGGAGTTTTTTCCTATTATGAGGTTTGATTGGGAGTTTAGGGTAACATTTTCAAAGTGTCTCAAGTGAAAATTTTAGTCTAGGAAACCCAATATTGGTGTGGAAACTAACTTATCCATTTAGTATGACTCTGATTACCTATTTTTCAACTCACCATACCAATAAATTAGTTGGTGAGAACATTAGAAGACGAATCATATAGAATTGAGTCACGTGACTATACTTCTTAAGTCATCTCCCCATATATATATGATCATATGACCGTGGTAAGTTTGGATTACTTTTAGGATGCCTACATGAAGAAATCCATCCATTATATCAATTCAGGATTATGATGATGATCTGATAAGTGATGAGGACTCAGTTCAGGGTCCATTTAGTGAGATCTTTCCTCTTGGAGGGTTGGTATAAGTGCCCCACCTATCAAGTAGAAGATCGTACCAACATAGTAGGATAGAGATGTACATATTATTAGCACACTCAGTGATTTCCAACACTATATGACACTAAGGTTTCATAGTGATCCAAATCCTCAGGTGGTGTAGGATTTGTTTAATTTTTTTATCCTAATTTTTAGACTAGTGCGGATCCCAACTAATCAGATGGTTACGTTGGGAGCCAATATTTTCCAAAGAGCAGCTTGGTGATAGTGGTGTCTGGTTACATTTACCCATGATGAGTCAACACTCTCATGGTCTAACTTACATAAGTTTTTTTGTGAGGAGTAATACCCCTCGTTCTTGTTCTCAATTCGAACTTAGGATCTTTAGGATCTACAAGATGGAGAGATAAAAATTTCTAAGTATTAGGCAAGGATTATTAACACTATTCAAAACTCCCTCGATATTATTTGGGATGGTTACTTCCAAGAATGGAATCTCAAGTAAGGTTTCCGCAAAGAAATCCACGCTAGTGTGGTACCCATGTGCATTCCCATGTATATTGGATTGATAGAATAAACACTAGTGATATAAATATTTCTATCTAAGAGATTCCATGTAGCTGGAACCATTGGTAGGCATCCCAAGGCAGATTCATTTTCATTATCTTGTAGACAATATGTACCGAGGCATTGGAGGTATACCCATACTCAGACTTATGCTTGTTTCAATGTGGCTCAGAGACCACACAGAGGAATATGTTAACCCGAAGAGGAGTGATGGTTTTATTATGATGTGCGAGTTAACATGGAATGTGACTTCTAGACCCGATGTGTTGAGAAGTGTAGACAAGAATTGGATGGAACACAAATATAGAGGCAAAGTTGTGATCATGGATCTCACAT
Organism: Viscum album; assembly: GCA_963277665.1. NCBI lineage: Eukaryota > Viridiplantae > Streptophyta > Magnoliopsida > Santalales > Viscaceae > Viscum > Viscum album. The sequence continues at coordinate 714,110,930 of OY728156.1, forward strand.
GAAATGTGCAATGACCATAACTATTATAAATAAAATTCCACTTGAATTTTTTTAAATGTATTATTATGAAATATAAATGTAGAAAAATGTGAAATTATTTGGTTTTATTATATCCCATAAGATTTAAATGACCATTAATAATATTTATCATTGATAATACAATATTTTAATAGTTATCACTTGATTAATATAAATAAAATGTTTTAACAAATCTTATTGACACATACAAAGGAAGTTATGACCTCAACCAATAGGGTCATACTCTATGAATCCAATTTATCAAATCTTCCAAGGGAGGTAGAATCAATGAGATTTTTTCTTGACCACCCCTAAGTCAAGAACCAACAACTTAATCATTATAAAAATGGTTTACAAGAAAAGTTCAATCTCATTGAGATCACATGCCAAAACATGTACTCCGAACCACCCCATGAATGTCTCACCATCAAGAACATTACTATTAGGGTTTTTTCTAGTGTATTAATTAGTTATGTATCAAGACCCTAAAAATATGAGTATGTACATTATTTTTCATATAATAATCAATATATTTTCATCTTATTATTGATACATTATAAAATATTTTTATTTTGATTCAATAAATCACAAATAGTATTTTTGGGTAATATTCAAATTCAGTTAAGGAATTTATTTCGATGAATTAATGAATTTTTAAAATAAAAAATATTTTATTAAATTATTATTATTAGATAATTATTATTAATTATAAATGATCATATATTTTTTATAAAGTCAAATTTAATTTTTATAAGGGTTCAAAAACTATTATTGTGAAAAAACCACATTTCTTAATCAATGTTGATTTTATTTTAAAAGTAAAAATTCAAAAATTTAGAAAATTATTTAAGTAAATGAATATTATTTTTGGAATCATAATTCAAAAATTATCAAATGGTGTATTTTTCATAATCTTTTGAGGCAATATATTTTTTAGGTAACAATTATATACTGTATAAATATAATTTGTGTATTATGAGATAATAATGATAAAAAAGTGACGTAATAAATTCTAAAAAGGGTATCCACAAAAAAATATGTTATACCTTTAAAATAATGCAATTTCATATTTATTTAACTTATTTTATAAATCCTTTATGAATCACCCAAAACCATTAATATAATTTAAGGTTTTAAAATCTTTTCTTTATGAGTATGAATCAACTTCACATAATCAAGGATATTATTTTATTATGTTCAAACCTTGTACTTATAAAATAATGGAAACCAATACCATTTTTCATAAACCATGGGAAGGTTTTTGGTTTTGGTTGTTTTATTATATAGACTCTAAAACCTAAGTTTGATAAATATTAGGGAAATCTCTAATAATGTCCTATATAAACCCACCAAATATCTTATTTCTCTTCACTAAAAATCCTTAAAGCACAGAATTAATTTTCCCCTAATCTGTGGAGTACTCCCAAGGTTCCCGCAAACTATAAAAATGATCCTACCAAGTATTTGGTATCACACATTCAAATAAAATAACTTTTCCTTCCTCCCCTTTCTTCATGTATCTTTTTTATGTTTTATGTTTTATGTTAATTTAAATAAAATGGGATTTTTCATTACATATACCCTTAATATCCAATTGATTTAAAAACTAAGATAGAACCATTTTAATCTTGTCAACCCATTTTATGAATTTTTATGTGACACTGTTATGCTGTTGAAATTTCACAGTTATTTTCCTTGGAAAAACAATTGTGTAGTGAATACCATACCCATTTACTGTAAAGGGTATTCAAAATTATACAATTATAATTATTTTAGTTTGGGATTAAATGTATCTAATCTACACCCCTTTATATTGGAATAAAATATTCTGATGAATTAATCCATGTTGTTTGATCTTTGTGTTACACTTAAGCATGATATTGAAATGAATGTGACTGGTGCACCCAAAATTATATAGCACTCCAATTAATTGGTTAATTTTTAGTCTCATGAGAAATAATGTTGGGATAGGCAGTAAACCTGATTCTTTGATGATAATTTTTCCATCATGATGTCTTGGTAGTTATCCTTGACCTATGTTTATGATGCAATGTTTTATATTGTTTCTAGATTTCCCATGTTAGGATTATCATTCTATAGCAGACCTTATTATTCATGTTTATGATTCTCACACCATTTATTCCCCTTTTACATGAGTATTTGCTAACTTTTATCTCTTTATTCCACGTTTATTATCTTACTAGGTTCTATAGATCATCACCTTCTAATGTATGTCCCTATATAATCTAATGTAACTTTAAGTATAAGCATGTTAAATAAATTTTCAATAAAGATATTTTATTTCCTATTTTAAGTTATTATGTTATGTACCTAATTACCAAATACACTATAATTATCAATCATTAGGTTTTTATTATGTATAAGAATATGTAATAAATAATTAATTAATGTGTAGTATAGATTAGGGTTGTTATATTAGGTATCCGAATAAAATTTTAGTTATTTTTAGGAATAATATTATAAAACTCTAGATAAATCCTTGGGGATAAAAATAAGTATAAGAAAACATCGCGAAATTTTGGTAAGTATATAGTAAGTGGTGTATCATGAAAATACATCCTTGTTCATATTCTATAAGTGGGAATGTTTCTGGAATATATGTACATAGGGGTTACAAATCCGACAAGGTGCATCGATCTTGACTCTGCGTAACCCGGTATATGAAAACGAGCCTTACTAGACACTTGGTTTTACACTCATTGGGGCTATAATTCGGTAAAATCTCAATCTCAATATGAACCATTATTAATGGAGCTAAAAAAATTAACATAGGAATATATGTTGGGAATTAAATCATGGATAATATAGATTGAATCCTAGAATCTCATAAGATATGGAAATAAATGTGAGTTATATGTTATACATTTAATTTCATTAAATTTCCATTTATGTGTTTAATAGTTTAAAAATAATCATCCATAATTTTCCCATTATTCTAGATAATTTCTATAAATAGGAGGAATCATGTTAAAAATCAATGGGACGAACAATGTGATGACAACCATAATGAGATACCCAACCAAATGGGAGTAAGAATAATAGACTTTGTGATGATAATCCCTTAGATGTCTTGGGTTATGAATAAAAATCTAGATCAAGAGAAGAACCCAAATCCACCTATGTAAGAAAAATCTTCAATTGTGTCCTTTTTTCAAAAAAGGCCTACAACTTTTAACAGATCATACGATCCATTAATCACTGAACAATGGATCAACTCCATTGAGAAGATATTCTTTATCCTTGAATGATATGAACAAGAGAAGGTTCTATGATATATTTATTATATAGAGTGAGAAAATATTTAGTGGTAGACATTGATCAAGTATATTAATAGTAAGGATAAGATCAAAGTGATTGGGTGAAAGTAATTATAAAAAATGTTTTTCGATATATATTTTTCTCGTAATATCTAACATAAAATAAAAAGAAATTTCCTTGACCTCATGAAAATAGAAAACGAATATATCGGGCAGTATGAGGGAAACTTCACAATACATAGATGATATTCCTACAAATTTGTCGTTACACCCAAATTAATGGTTGACTGCTTCTTTGGTGGGATAAAACCTAGTCTATGAAAATCCCTAGTGATCCATGACTTTGATTGCTATGAAGAAATTTTCGATGTTCCCTCAAAGTCAAAATAGAGATCAGAAAATCTCAAGGGTATCACAGGGATAAGAAGTATTGAGTGGAGGTGGTATGATGGAGAATTATAATTGTGTTAATAAATTTCAATATCCCACTTGTCAAAGGTACATAAATAAGTACAATGGAAATTTATTAAGGGGGTAACAAAATGCTTTAGGTGTAGGAAGGAAGGGCACCTAGCTTGAGACTACTGATAGGAGAAAACCACTAATGCGATAGAGGAAAGTAATGGTTCAATTAACCATCAATTCATTGTTTATTGGTTCAATTTCAAGGAACTATGAAAATTTTCAAATCAATTCATTTAGACAACAATTTTCAGACACAACCTACAACCTCAAAGGAAACAAGTGTGGTATTATTCCATCAAGACTAATGAGGTGGATTTGGAAAATGAAGTGGTGATAGGTATGCTAGTTATTCATTCATGAATAGTGAACATAATTTTTTATTCTAGTTCTATGCATCCCTTCATTTCATGAAATTTTAGAACAATTCAAATACCACTACAAATCATGGAAGTAGAGTTTTTAGTGAATATGAAAAATGGGTAAATTATTATATCCCAACTATATTACTCCTCCCCCGATGTAATTTGTGGTCTAAAATTCCCAGAAATCCTTTTCATACCCCCTTTGGTGGATCTTTATGCAATTATAGGTATGTATTGACTTTTCCTATATATATCCAACACAAATTACTATGAGATGAAAATCACTCTCTGTTTTGTGAATCAACCCTCGATTCTGTACAAGTGAAAAAAGGAGGATGACTCTTCTTTAAAAGAAAAATCTAAAGAATGGATATTATTTACCCATTATAGAGTGTATATATCTCAAATTATTGAGTCTATGGAAAAAATAATCCTCAAAGATATTATTATTATGATGTAATACACTGATGCATTTTTTGAGGATTTTCTTGATCTTTCTCATAGCTGAGAGGTTGAATTTTCAATCGATCTTATACCGAGGGTGTTACCATTATACAAAAATCTATAAAGAATGGATGTTTTGGAACATGAGGATCTGAAGAAACAACTATATGAGAATTTGGATAAAGGGTTCATATGCCCAAGTGCATCACCATGGGGTGAACTAGTCCTCTTTATCAAGAAGAAGGATGAGTCAATGGATATTTACAGTCATTATCATGAGATCAGAAAGACCACAATAAAGAAAAAGTATAATCTACTGAAGATTGATGACTTGTTCTATTAGTTACATGGATAAAAATACTTCTCCAAGGTAGATATGCGATGGAGATATTATCATGTTAGGGTGAAGAAGAATGATATTCTGAACAATGCTTTTCTTATAAGGTATAGGAATTATGAGTTCATAGTGATGACCTTCAGGCTCACTAATGTTCCAAAAATATTTATGGAACTAATGAATAGAGTCTTTAGAGATTACCTCAATTTTTTTTGGTATTATTTACATATTATATTCTAATATACTCTAAAACCAAGGAGGATCATGAGAAGAATCTGTGTACTGTAATGAAGACCTTGATAAAGAAGAATATTTATGAAAATTATAAAAAATGTGATTTCTATTTGAAGTATGTATCATTCTTAGCGAATACCATCACAAGACATGAAATATATATGGATCCTTTAAATCTAGAATCAATTGATGTATGACTGATGAAAACATCTATGATAGATATCCATAGTTTCCTTGGATTAGCTGGGTACTATCATTGATTTTTGATAACTTTCTAAAAATTTTCAAACCCTATAACCAAGATAACTCAGAAGGGAGTAAAGTTTTCATGTAATGATGAATGTGGAGAGAGATTAAAAAAGATGAAATGGTGTTTTATCACTGCACTAGTAATCAAACTACGCACAAGTGGGGAAATTTTCATGGTTTTCAGTGATTCTTCGAAGAAGGGCTTCGGTTGTGTGTTAATTCATAATGAAAAAGTCATACCCTATGATTCAAGGAATTTAGAAGTTTATGAAAAGAACTACCAAATGAATGATCTAGAGTTTGATTAAGTGATCTTATATTTGAAAATATAGAGACATTATCTCTTTGGGGAGAAGTGTAAAATATATACAGATCACAAAAACCTCAAATATATATTCTCATAGAGAGAAATGAATATGTTCCAGCAAAGATAGTTAGAACTGATCAAGGACTATGACTACTGAATTCACTACCATCCTTGGAAGGAAAATAAATTGGAGGAAACTCTAATCAGAAAGGATCCAACAATTCTACCATTGATTGTAATTGAGTTGGATCCTGCCACATACATAGCTTATTTTAAATTATTTTTATTTTAATTTCCATTATTTTTTTGTTTGGGCTATTTCCCATGCTTTTATGGAAGAATGGGTGAGTTTTCGTGAATTGGGCCAAACCGTGAGCCCAATTCCAAACTTGAAAATAAATTATATATCTTTTATAAATTCTTAATTTATCAAAATTTTTCATCCATTTCAATTCGTACATGACCTCAACTTATCTATTAATACCATCATGTAAATTTGGATCCTTTATAAATCAATAACCAAAGAGTATTTGGGTTTTTATTTAAGGGAAGGGGCCTACCTGGAAGCCCATTTCCAGTTTTAAAAATCAATTTTGTTAATTTAATAAATTAATCAATTTTAACCATTTTTGGTTATTCTAAGTGTAACCCAATACCATTGAACCCATCAGCGTGCCCCTTCACTTTCACCCCTCTTTGGAGCTCGTTTTGATCGCGAGTTGGTGCAGAACATCATAGGGTTTCGCAAATCGTCCAAATTTGAAGAGGTATGTTTTTCCTTTCAAAAATCTTTCAATTATTACTATCTTTTATCCATTCCAATTCCTAATTCGACCCTTTATAATCCCCTTAGAACCTATAATCCATTTAATCCCTCCATGTTTCTCAAAAACTCATTGTAATCCCAGTTTGATGGGGGTATTTGGTGGAGGAACTTCAAAGAATCTCAAGTGTCTCTCCTCCTTAGTTCCTCCTATTTTCATGAAGTTTCTTTCAATTTACTTGATGCTCCAAATGACCAGGGGGTAGGGTTTAGAACCTTGGGTTTAACTATTGGTTTTATTGGTCAATTATTGTGGTTTTAGGTTCTATATAAGTACCACTTGGTGTGACGGTGGTGCGACTAGATTTTCACATGGTGATTCAAGGGTTTCATTTAATTTGGTAGGTGACTACAATGTTGATGTAATATTTGTGTATTATAAATATGTATTTATCATATTTTAAGGTTTATATCATTTTATTATTGTAAAAAAATAATCGGTTCTAATGATCTTTCTATTGCAATTGAATTTTAAATGCCAATTTGGTCTGAAATTGGTGGTTTTCCAAAGAAATGTTTTATTAGTTTATTTGGGGATGCTCGAGAAATACTTAGTTTTTTTTATTTTCCAGTAATAAGGCTGAAAATACTATTTATAATGTTTATCCCCTTTGGTATTTGCAGAAAAATGGGATTTAATTGTGTTTTTAAAGAAAGTGATGTTTTGGTTCCACTTTTGTGTGAAAATGAAGGTTTTACAAAGTTATCACTTCTTGTTTAACATAGGGATGCCCTAAAATTGATTTTTATATCTTAATTGAAATTTATTGGGATGAATTTACTATTTTGTTAACTTAAAAGTGTGAAAATAGTGTACAAGTGGGGTTTTTAAGGGGTTTTGTGTGCAAAACAACAGGAGATTTTGAGAAGTTGTTTTTTTAGAAATCAAAGTGTTTGTTATGTGTTTTAAGTGGTATTAAATGGGATAGATACTATATTTGGTGTACGTGACCAGTATTGGTTTTTTACCTTAAAATGTATATGTGTTAAATTCTGAAATTGTTGGAGCACAACGGGGTAAGCTCGAGTACCTAGGTGGGGCGGATGTGTACTAGTATGACTAGTAGACCAGATGGGTTTTGTCCCTCTTTCACTGAGAACTTGGATAAAAAACTCTAACTAAATTATATGGATGATGATTTTGGACCACTCGGTTATTGGTATGTTCCCTACTAGTGGCTCGTGCATGAGAACCGATTTTACTATGGTTACTTTACACTGAGGTATGAGGTACATGGGGCCCGAGACTATCTAGTTCCTAGGGGTGTTCCCGATTTTGTCGCTCATTTTTTTGGGTATTTTTCATTGTCTTGAGGGTGTTTTTGGAATTAATTTACATTAGGTAAAATTTCTATTTAAATGTGCTAAAATTATGAAAATTTTAGTTTGAAAACTATTTTCAATTGAAAGTTGCATTTCATAGAAGGCATCACTGCTTTTCTTCGAGTATTAAAACTACTTTCTTTTCACAATGTATTGCATTCTATATGTAATCATTGTATGTTATCCTACTGGGAATTGAATCACACACTAATTACAACCATTGGTGTAAGTATACTTGGTTATTTTTGTTGTCATAGGTTGGGTACAATTTTAAGTTCTAGTGGTTTTGGTTTCTTGCTGGTCCTTAGTGGTGAAGTCTTGTGGAGATGGCTTGAGGGCACTGCCCCATTCCATAAGGGTTCTTGGGATGTTTTATTTTGGTTTTGTACCTTTGTTATATTCTTGTTGAGTTGTTTTAAAATATTCAATTTAGTTCAGATTTTTTGTAAAAGATTGTTTGGTTTGAAAAATATAGGTTCATTTTATTAGATGCTCTTGTTGTTTTATGTTTAAAAACTCGGGTAATTTGTTACCAATTCTCATTTTATGATACCTAGATACTTTCTCCAGCCTGTGGGGATTGGGAATGCCCTTTTGTCCTCGTCACGTTCCGGGTTTGGTGCCAGTTTTGGTGAGAACCAGATTTTGTTAATGACAAAATGGTATCAGAGAAGGTTTTCTCTCTTTGGGTCATGTTATTTGGGGAATAGTTAGGATAGTCTAGAGTTAAGATTTCTGGGACATGTAATTTTGGTTATGAGTAGTGTACCTGATCACCACAGATCATGTTGGGATTTAAGTCTCCATGGGAAGTCGGGACCTTTCAGAGTCCTTTGGTTTTCATGGTTTAATGATGATTAATGGAAATGAAAAGGGAGTTGGGTTAATGGTCTCAGTGAGATCGCAGGGCATAGAAAGCCTTGAGGAGCTAATGATATTACCTAGAATAGTCTCTGTGATAGTGAAGTGATTGTAATATGGCCTCCATCCATATTTCTATGTTAGCCACTGAAACTAGTTTCCTCTTGCATTTTCTTCTTCTCTTTAGTTTTGAAATATTGTAACTTTGGTTTTAAAGTGACTTGGTTTTAAGAAGTGTAATGTTTTTGTGAAATGATTTTAAAATAAAGATGGAATGTTTTGATTTATGAAATAGTGGAACTAAATATTCAGAATTATTTTGAAATGGAAATCGTGTGCTTATAAAACTTTTGAAAGAAGAAATTATACTGAAGTTGGTTTTGAAAAAGTTTTTCCAATAGAGTTTTCTAAACTATTGAAAGGTGTTTTAATGGGATGAGATGTTTTGAAATTGATGTAAATAACTTGAAATTGAGTTTTAATTGGAATTATTTTGTCTTTTTGAAAAGTTTTTTAATGCGTTAATATGGGTTTTATCTCCTGGTTAGCGGTTTTGAGAAAAAGGATGTGTTGGTTGACCATTTTGGTTTTGAAAAGTGGAAAGAATATTTGTTTTAACCTTTGGTATTTCCTTGAGAGACCACATGCATGGGGTTATATTGGATGATGGATGGTTTATGGAATTAATGGATGAGTGTCGGGACAGATATGAGGAGGGTTCCTGGTGTGCCACAAAAACAAGAATGTGTGAGGCCCATGTGGTACCATTTGTGGATACGCTTACCACTGAACCATTTGTTTTCAAGGAAATGGTTTTAAAGAGAAACATGATGTCTTGATGAATAGTTTGGGATGGTTATCATTATGGGTTTTTGGAAAATTTGATGTTCTGGGATGTTTTGAGTACAAGAACCCCTCCTGTTTGAACTGTGTTTGTGGTTTGTGTTTGGTCGATAAACTGTGTTGTAGGGATGGTTAGTGGTATCTTATGAAAATTTTTTTGGGATTCCATTACAGTGGTTACCTGCATGTGTTTGGATATGGTTTGTGGTATATCATGACCAATGGACCATATTGGTTGGGTCCTTGGGTTCAATCTTTGGATAAGGTATGCCCCATTAAGGGATATTGCAGAACTGAAGTGCAACCCGGATTGTTTCTCCGTTTGAAGACCCTCCAGATGATCAATATAAGGAACCTTTTTCTTGATATTTTTATATTGAGTCTACAATCTTTCATTTCTCGGTTTTTTGCATCTTCTTGTAGTGGGAGACTGATCATGGAAGGGTTAAAGAGACCATAGATTCTTAAGTTTCCTGATTTTTCGAAGGTGGAAGTGGTATAGGGTTGTTAGCCTAGATGAGTATCTAGATGGTGTCTAAGAGGTCCTCTCAGTCCTTCGTAGTCTCTTCGAAGAAAGAGTTCACGTTAAACTACCAGTGTGAGAAATGTGGTCATGAAAGGATATTGTGGCCACTTTTTAGAACTGTGTGTTGTTTGGGGATGTTCTATAAGGTCCCTCTCTATGCATTGTTTATATCAGTTGCAATGGTCATGTTCGATGACACCTTCTGATGTCATGTGCTTGATTGACCATAAAGGTGAAATTCATACAATCCTATGAGAGTCTCTGTTGTGTTGGGAGAATGTCTCCCATGGAAAAACATCAAAACCATCCTTTTAAGAGGATGGTGATTATAATGTTCTTTAATTATATTGTTTCTCACCCGAAGAAACAAGGTGTGATGTGTGTGTATCTTTTGAGACCTTGTTTCAGTGAAATATTGGGTTAGGGTAAAGTGAGTCTGGAATGTGTTATGTATTTAAAAAATTATTAGGGACTGTGGTGTAGTTTTTGGTGACATTGAAAGAAGAATTCTCATTCAAGGGGTTTCCAATGCCTAACTACGAGGCCGAAGATGCTTCAATCACTTGAGCTCAAGCCATAGGTCTTGGAGGGAAGCTGGCTCATAGTCCGGGGAAATCCCAAGGTTGTTTGATCCCTTGTACAAAGTCCTGTCCTCTGTATGAAAATAGGAAGAGTTTGAACCTCTGGTGTCATCATATTTCTTCTATTTTTTCTGTTCGGTGGAAATAGGTGGAGGGTCTTGTACCCATGTCATCACACAATGTTATTCCCCCCCTTTGGTTTCCATTGAGTCTTTGGGGAATGGTTGGAAATTTGGCTAGATAGGTTGATAACACGGTTTTCACATGGTTAGTTGTAACCGTGCCAAAATAAACCATGCAGATATAAGGATCCACACAGTTATGGCATAGTTTCCCAAACTATGCAGACCAACCATGTGGTAGTTCTAACTACTTGATTTTGAGGTCTTTTCATGTCAGCCCATGCCGGTCGGTTATGATGTTTGGTTCTTGTGGTAGAGATACCCACCATGCGTATCATGTTTATTATTTAGGAAATTTATAATCGATGTATACCCCTTGTATTAGGGAGTCTATTCAAGAATCCCCCTGTTAGTGTCCCGATTCTGTCTCAGGAAAAAATTCAAGTTGTTTCTTATGGTGGGGAGCCCATTTGTGTGTCTTTATACGAGTAACTCTAATTTTTCATTGATCCTATCTTGTAATTAGGTATTATCATTCAGATATATCTAACTGCCTACATATTCCTTGGGTAAAAATTGATATTGGAGAGTGACCAATGGTTTAGTTATAGTAGGGTAAGTGTAAACATGTTCGATGTTGTTTCTTGTTTGTGTAAATTTATTGAGTATTGTTCAGATTGTGTTTGAGGAGTTTTCATTTGAGATAAAGATTACATGTGATTGATTTTTTTCAGGAAAGTGGTGTATGTTTGGTTTTTGATATTATTCCTTCATTCATTGATCACAGGAGGTGTTTTGGCCTTTGGGGGGAAACCTGGCAAGGAAGTACCTCTTGGTTTCTCAATTGGGTTTGGTTGTTGCTTTGACCTTACTGTGAATTTATTGTGCGGAAAGTTTTCATGGTGGGAAGAATTGTCACATATATATCTTATTTTTAATGTATATTTATTTTAATTTCCATTATTTATTTGTTTGGGCTATTTCCCATGCTTTTATGGAGGAACGAGTGAGTTTTCATGAATTGGGCCAAACCGTGAGCCCAATTCCAGATTTGAAAATAAATTTTGTTTCTTTTATATCTTCTTAATTTTTTAACATTTTTCATCCATTTCAATTCATACTTGTCCTGGCCAGACCTATTAATACCATCATGTAAATTTGTATCCTTTATAAATCCATAACCATGGTGTATTTGGGGTTTTATTTAAGGAAATGGGCCTACCCAGAAATGAATTACCAATTTTAAAAATCAATTTAGTTTATTTAATGAATTGCTCAATTTAAATATTTTTCAATTATTCCAAGTGTTACCCAATCCCACTGAACCCAGACACGCTCCCCTTCTCTTTAACCCCTCTTTGGAGCTCATTTTAATTGAGATTAGGTGCAAAACTTCATAGGGATTCTCAAATCGTCCAAATTTGATGAGGTATGTTCTTACCTTCATAACTCTTTCAATTCATACTATATTTCCTCCATTCCAGTTCCTAACTTGACCCTTACTAATCCCCTTATAACGTAAAATCCATGACCACCTACATGTTCTTTCAATTTCCATGAAGTTCCAAATGACCAGGGAGTAGGGTTTAGAACCTAGGGTTTAAATATTGGTTTTATTGGTCAATTTTATAGTTTTAGGTTCGATATAAGTCTCTCTTGGTGTGATGGTGGTGCAACTTGATTTTTATATGACAATTCAAGGGTTTCATTTGATTTGGAAGGTGATTCCAATTTTTATGGAATCATTGTGATTTATAATGCTTTATTTATCATATTTTAAGGTTTATATCATTTAATTATTTCTATAAATATCTATTCTAATGATCTTTCTATTGAAAATGAATTTTAAATGCCAATTTGGTGTGAAATTGGGGGTTTTCCAAAGAAATGTTTAACTGGTTTATTTGGGGATGCCCTATAAATACTTAGTTTTTTTATTGACCTGTAATAAGGCTAAAAATACTGTTTAGAATGTTTTCCCCTTTGGTCGTTGCTGCAAAAATGGGTTTTAACTGTGTTTCTATAGAAAGTAATGTTTTGGTTCCACTTTTGTGTGAAAATGAAGGTTTTAAAAAGTTATCACTTATTTTTTAACATGGGGATGCCCTAAAATTGATTTGTTGTTTTAATTGAATTTTATTGGGCTCCATTTACTGTTTTGGTAACTTACACGTGTGAACATAGTGAACAAGTGGGGTTCTTAAGGGGTTTTGTGTGCAAAACAACATGGGACTTTGAGAAATTGTTTTATTAAAAATCAAAGTGTTTGTTTTGTGTTTTAAGTGGTATAAAATGCTATAGCTACTGTATTTGGTGTATGTGAATAGTAGCAGTGTTTTACATTAAAATGGATATATGATAAATTCTGAAATTGTTTGAGCACAAAGGGGGAAGCCTGAGTACCTAGGCGGGGCAGATGTGTACTAGTACGGCTAGTGGACCAGATGAGTTTTGTCTTTGTTTCACTAAGAATTTGGATAAAAAAACTTGAACTAAATTATATGGATGATTATTTTGGACCACTAGGTGATGGGTATGTTCCCTACTATTGTCTTGTGCATGAGAGATTTTTTTACTATGGTTACTTTACACTGAGGTATGAGGTACATGGGGCTCGAGACTATCTATTTCCTAGGGGTGTTTTTAATTTTGTCAATCATTGTATTTTTGGTATTTTTCCCTTGTCTTGATGGTGTTTTTTATTACTTTATAGTAGATAACTTTTCCATTTAAACATGTTAACATTCTAATAATTTTAGTTTGAAAACTGTTTTCAATTGAAAGTTGCATTTCTTTGAAGTTGTCATTGCTTTTCATTGCGTATTAAAACTTCTTGCTTTTCACAATGTATTGCAAGCTCTTTGGAATAATTGGATGGTATCATAATGGGAATTGGCTCACACCGTACTTACACCCTTAGGTGTATGTAGACTTGGTTATTTTTTTTGTCGCAGGTTGGGTATAGTTTTTAGTTCCAGTGGTTCGGGTTTCTAGCAGGTCCATGGTGGTGAAGTCTTGTGGAGATGGCTTGAGGGTGGTGCCCCTTGCCATGAGGGTTCTTTGGATATTTCCTTTTGGTTTTGTACCTTTTTTATAGTCTTTTGGAGTTGTTTTAAAATATGTAATTCAGTTCTTATTTTTTGTAAAAGATTGTTTGTTTTGAAAAATCCAGATTCATTTTATTAAACTCTCTTGTTGTTTTAAGTTTATAAACTCGGTTAAATCATTCCCAATTCTAATTTTATGATACCAGGAAACTTGTGCCAGCCTGTGGGGATCGGGAACTCCCTTCGTGCCTTATCATGGGCCGGGTTTGGTGCCGGTTTTGGTGGGAACTAGATTTGGTTCGTGACAGATCCGATCTTCATAGATTTGAAAAGAATATACATGGGAAACATAAATGAAAGAACATTATAAATCCTTTTATAAATTATTTCTCAACCATCCCTTCTGGAGAATATTAAGGATTCTCAAGGAAATGATGTGGGAATTATAAAGAAATTGTAAACCATAAGAAAGTGGAAATCCTAAAATTTAAATTTTAATGAAGAAGGATTTTTGATATTTGAGCCAAGACTATATATACCATCAAATCCGAAGTTAAATAAGGAGTTTTTGGATGTTGAACATACATTAACCAAATCTATTTAACTAGTAAGTAAAAATATGTATCGATATATCCAAAAGAATTGTTGGTTGTAAAATATAAAGAAGGAGATCACTAAATATACATCAAAGTGCCTTGTATTTCAGCAAGTTAATTACGAAAGTTAGGAGTCTAATGGGATGATGAAAACATTACCCATACCAAGATGGAAATGGAATAAATCACTATAGAATTTTTCACCGTACTTTCGAATACATCTAAGGGAAACAATGTTATATGGATTTTTTTTGATCATATTACAAAGACAATTCACTTTATGGTAATTTGATAGGATTTATTACCAGATCAACTTTCATTAATAGATATAAGAGAAGTGGTGAAGCTTCATAGAGTACCAATATCGATTGTATCTGACCAAGATCCAAGATTCACCTATAAGTTCAGAAAGAGTCTCCAACACACTCTGAATATTGAGATGAACATTAGCATGGATTATCACCCCCAAAATGATGAAAAATATTAGTAGACTATCCATACACATATGGATATATTGAGATAATGTTCTATAAACTTCAAAGTAGGATGGGATCAACATCTGTCTCTGGTATAATTCTCATACAATCCCAGTTTACTCAAAAGAATCCAAATGTATCCTTATGAATCCCTATATGGGAAGAGGTGGACAACACCTACATTCTAGGATGATGTTGGGGAACAAAAACCGCTAGTTCCTAAAATGGTATAGGGAATGGTGGAAAAGGTTAAGACCATTCATAATCATATCAAGGCTACTCAGAGTTGATATAAGAGATATAATGATAATCATCAACAAGACCTAGAGTTTGATGTTGGCGAAATGGTATTCCTACTCACATATCCACGGAATAAAGTGTTGATATTTGGGAAGAAAGTAAATATTATTCCATGATACAAGAACCCCTTTGAGATCCTTGATCACATCAGAGAGGTGGCCTACTGAATTTCACTCCCACCTAACCTATCTCTTGTACATTATATATTAATTTCATACCTCTTGATAAATTTCACACCACATCCCTCACATATACTCAATCTAGAGGTGGTATTGTTGGAGAAAGAAATTTCTTATGAGGAGCAGCTGGTGAAGCTGTTATATCATAGAGACAATGTTCTACAAAATAAGACAATGCACCATATCAATGTTCTGTGGAGAAACCAAATGTTTGAAGAAGTGATGTGGGAACCAGAGGGGGTGATGAAACAATGTTACCGTCATCTATTTTAGTAAGGGAAAATAAAAATTTGGGGGAGAAATTTCTTAAGGGGGAGGATTGTAATGACCCTAAATGTAATAAAGAATATTTCCATCACGATATAATTAAATGTCATATTATGTAATATAGACATATAAAACACATTAACTTGTTTAGTTTTATTAAATCCTATCAGATTTTAATGATCATTAAGAATATTTATCATTGATAAAATATCTTGTGAACAATGATCACATAATTAGTATAAATACAGGGTTTTAAAAAATCAAATTGACCCAGAAAAAGTAAGTGATGGACTAAAACAGTTGGATCATACACTATGAATCCCATTTATGGGATCTTATAAGGTTGATAACATCATTGGGATTTTCTCTTGGCCAATCCCATGCTGAGATCCAAAAACTTAAGTATGAGTGGAACTGTTCCCGAGAGAATTTCAAGCTCATCGAGATCACGATCCCAACAATGTACGCTGAACCACCCCATGAAAGTCTCCCCATTTCGAACCTTAATCTTAGGGATATTTCTAGTTTATTAAAGTTATATGTATCAAGAACTCAAAAATAGGAGTATATATATTATTTTATATATAATAATGAATATATTTTCGTCCTATTATTTTTAATCTATATATTATTTTTATTTTGATTCAGTAAAACATAGATAGTGTTTTTGGTTAATATTAAAATAGAATTAAGAGATTTATTTTGATGGATTAATTAATTTTGGAATTAAATAAAATTTCAATAAAATATTATTATTAAATAAGTTTTATTAAATATGAATGATCATATAATTTTTATGAAGTTAACTATAATTTTTATAAGGCGTTGGAAACTGTTATTGTAAAAAAACCCATTATTTCTTAATAAATGTTGATTTTATTTAAAAGTAAAAATTAAAATATTTAGAAACTTATTTAGATGAAATGAATATTATTTTTGGAATAGAAACATAAAAATAATCTAGTGTTTAATTTTTCATAACTTTTTGTTGATTGTCAAATTTTTGGGTAAAAATTAAATACCTTAAAAATATAATTTGTTTATTATGATCTCGTATTGACTCAAAAGTGATTTAATAAATAATATAAATTGGGTCCACTATAAAATATATGTATTAAATTTAAAATAATATGATTTTATGAATATATTTTTAATTTTATAAATCCTTTATTAATCCTCCAAAACTATTAATAATAAGGTTTTAAAATATTTTCATTAAAAGTATAACTTTCCTCCAAATAAGAAATTGTATTATTTTATCAATTTCGGACCTTGTCCTTATAAAATAATGGAAACCAATCCTATTTCGAAGAAACTATGGGATAAAACAACTATATTGTTGGTTTTTTTGTTATTTTATTATATATTGTCAAAAAACATTGTTTGAGAAATATTAAAGAAATACACACTCATTTACTATATAAAAACAACAATTATCCCATTTATATTTACTCCAAATCATAAGAGAAAATTCTTATTCTTCCATATCCTCTCTAGAGTACTCCCATGAAACCCCAAGCTCTTAAGAAGCTCCTCCCAAGAATTTCGTGTCACACACTCAAGTAAAGGATCTTTTGATTTATCCTGTTTATTCTAGTATCTTTTTTAGCTTTTCTATTTTATCATAATTTAATTACGATGGTACATGTTATTAAATATACCCTTACTATAAAAGTTTTCTACAAATGACGAGAGACCCATTTCTCTCTCATAAACACATTTTATGAATTTTTAAGCAACACCGGTATGATATCAAAATTTTATCACTATTTTCATCCAATATAATTGTGTAGTGAATGCCATACACATTTCTTTTCAAGGTTATTCTAATTTATACACATATAGTTCTTTGAATTGGGGATTACATGGCTATATTCCACACCCATTTATCATTTAATAAAATATTATGATTAATGAATAAATGTTGTATGATCTATGTTGCACACCTAAGCATGAGAATGAAATGAAAGTGATGGGTGTGCCCAGAATTATATAATGCTATAATGAATTGGGTAATGTTTAGTCTCATGAGACATCATGTTGGGATATGGAGTAAACCTAATAACTTTATGGGACTTTTTCCATCATGATGTCTTGGAAGTTATCCTTGAACTATGTTTATGATGAAATGTTTTAAGTTGTTTCCACATTTCCCATTTTATGATTATCCTACAATATCAAGACTTATTATTCATGTATATGATTATATCACCTTTTATTTCCATTTTATAAACATATTTTCTAACTTATATCTCTTTATTCCAGGTTTATTCCGTCACTAGTCTTTATAGCTCACCCTTTTCTTGTGTATGTCCCCAGGTTATCCAATACAATTTAAAGTTCAATCTTGTTAAGGATGTTTTCAATAAAGATGATGTTTTTTTGGTTTCAAGTTGTTATAAAATGCACCTAATTCCCAAAAACACTAGAATTAAAATTCTTTCAGGTTTTATTAATTGAAATATAATATAATAAATCATGAATACATGTGTAATAAAGATCAGTATTGTTATATGAGGCCCAAAAGAACCCTAGGGAGGTGGAGGTTGTAGAGGAGTAGGTGGGGCACTAGAAGGAGGATATGGTTGTGGTGGATGATTTTATGAGCTTCTTCCACCACCAAAACCACAAGGTTGTCCATGTCAGGATCTGAGAGCTGGAAATTGGGACCATGGGTAGCTGTAAACCATGGAGGATTATGGCCCTAAAGTTCATGATATTATTAGAGGTACAATATCTATTTTCTATTCATTTGCTTTATTACTGTTTTAAAAAGGTGAAATTCATTCCTTCAACTCCTTACCCCTGGTGTAAGATATATAGATATCTTAGTTGATACTTTATCCCATTATATTTGGCTTGAGGTTCCTACAGGGAATGATTTCTTGACATTTCTTATTTTTTAGCAGCGTGAGATATCACCTGGTGGAGAGAGTTTTTCTAGGGACCTCTTGATTATCAAAATGAGACCATATTATGTAATATTGGGTATGAATTGGTTGACCATGTTCTGATCCCAAATTGACACCCACTATAGAAGTGTTAGATTTTATAGAGAGATGGGAAGAGATTATACTTTATGGTTGAGAGAGATCTCATGGAAGAGCGAGTGGGTTTTTTCATGTAGGAAGATGCAACCCATTACCCATTAGTTTCATAGTTTATCTCTTGGAATAATAGGATCTCCATGAATCTGGTTTCCTTTATTCATGGATGATTTTATTTAATTCTTCCCTAAGGATGTTATAGGACAGCCTCCGAGTCCCATGGTTGATTTTTTCATCGACTTAGACTATGGAATAAATTTGATATCATTTGTGACATATCATATGTCCCCTACCGAGATTCGGGAGCTAAGGGTGCTATTGGAGGACCTTCAAATAAAGAATTTTAGAAAACCAAGCATTTTCCTCTAGGAGGATATGTTTTTTTGAAAAAAATTAGGTGGGAAATGTTGGATTTTTGTTGAATATATTTTCCTGAACATTCCATAATAAATAAAATGTGCCCCATACTAATGATTGAAGAATTCTTTAATTAGGTGTGTGTGTGATATGGTTCTCTAAGATCGATCTCATGTCTAAGAACCACCATTTGGGTGCATGAAATGGTGATCCTATGAAGCTAGAATTCCAATGTCACTCTGAACCATATTAGTTACTAGTGATGCCTTTTGGTGTGACTAATTACCCCACAATATTTATAGATTTGTTGAACTAGATCTTCCATCCAAACATGTACTATTTTTGTGTCTTCCTTAATGATATACTCATCTAATCTATGCCAAAAGAGGATCAAACAAAGCACTTGAGGTTGGTCATAGACATTATTTAAAAGCACCACCTTCATAGTAATATCTTGAAGTTCCAGTGCTGGACCTATAAGGTTTATGTTATGGGGAATATCATTTATGAAGATGGATTAGATATGCACCCAATAATGATTGATAGAGTTATTTATTGGGATCAACACATTAATATGTCATGTGTGAAATGTTTTATTGGATTTTAAGGGTATTATAGATGGTGTGTGGAGGAATTCTCCAGGATTACATCCACTTTTACCACCCTGACATGGAAAGGGTATCCGTTTACCTATATTGAAGTATTGTTAGAAAGTATTTGATGAATAGAGGCTGAGGCTAACTAGTGCTCCTCTTTTGAGACTACTAGATGAGGACATGGAGTATGTAGTATAAAATGATACCTATGGAGATGGGATCAACTACATGCTGATGAATAGGAAGGCAGTGATCACATATGGGTCATGGTAGTTGAGAATCCATGAGTAAAACTTTGAAAATCACAACATATAGTTGGTAGCTGAAGCATTTTCTTTGAGTATATGGAGGAACTAAATTCTAGGAGATTGTTTTTTGTTTACTTGGACAATTAGAGTCTTAATTATATCTTCAAACAAAGAGATCTGAACTTGATACATAGTCAATGGTTAGAGTTCTAGTGACATTAAGATAGTCTATACTCCAAGTAAGGGAAACATGGTAGAATATTTTATCAGCAGAAAGTCAAATTATTGTCTAGTAGAGGAGGGGTAAATAACACTAGTGGAGGGTAGGGGTAAATATTTTAATCAATTATTGGTGTTGACCCCTCCACTTCTTCATCATGTGGTTAGTCTCAGTTGTGAGATATCAACTGTGTGGTTCTATGTGACTAGATATCCATAGGATATTCACTGAATTATCTGAAGGATGGAATCATTCCATCATTTTCTATGGCCATATGGTGGTTTCGATCATGTTGTGAGAGGAGGTGATGAGGGAGTCTCATAATTCTCATTATTTCATACATCCCAGTGTATAGAATATGTATAGAGACCTTCAATGGTAGTTTTGGTGGGATGGCATGAGGAAGAATGTTTTGTAGTTCGTCTCTTAGTGTCTCACAAGTTAGTAGATAAAGGCTGAGCACTAGGTTCCATTTGGTTTTTTTCAGCCTCTTGTTGTCTCATAGTAGGAATGTGATGGAATATCCATGGACTTTAACATATAGCTTCCATGAACAAAGAGAGGATAAAATTCCAACTTGGTGATATTTGAACAACTTTATAAGTCATCACACTTCCTTTGTATCAGAGAGTAGTGTTCTATAGATATTATAGGGTAGTTTTACATGATTGAAATTTTCCTCCTTCATAGGTTTCACTCAATGAATATCCCTAAATGTGATGTGAATTTTACATCACAGTTTTGGAGAGGCCTACTGGAGGCATTTAGAAACCAGTTGAGGATTAGTAAAAATATTCACCCCTAGATGGATGGGTAGACCAAGTGAACTATCAATGTTTTAGAGTATATGTTGATGGATTTAATGTTATAATTTGGTTGGAGATGGGTGTATCACTAAACTTTGTTAGAGTTTGATTATAATAATTAATATCACTATACTCTCAGCATAATACCTTTTGAGGACCAATATGGGATACCCGGCAGGTCACCCTTATACTAGACTAAGACTAGTGAGGAATCTAATATTGTGCCACAGATGGTGTAGGAGATGATGGATAAGGTCCATGTGATCTGTAAGAGGATGAGGACCACCCAATGAATGAAAAAATATTTTGCAAATCGATGTTATTGGTCATTGGAGTTCGAGAAGGGAGACCAATATTTTTGGAGTGTCTACCCATGATAAGGATTGTGGATATTTATTTGATAAGTAAAGCTAACATTGATATTAATTTGTCTGTTAGAGATCCTTTAAAGTCTTGGTGACGTTTCTTACCTCATAATATTACCCCATAGTCAGATCAGGTACATGACATATTCCATGTGTCACAACTAAAAAGATACGCCCATGAAACTATGCATGTTATTGACTGAGATAATATAGACATCGGGGATGGAACCACATTCATCGAGTACCCTGTAAAGATCAAGGATCATTAATACATGACTCTATCAGGATGTACCATTCCTGTGGTTTGTGTGTTGTGGAAGTGTGGAAGCATGAATCATGGGAGTAGAAGAGCCAGAGGTGGGATTAGTATCCCCACCTTTTTCCTAGTTTATTCTTTTTGGGGATGAAAATATTTTATGAATGAAATAATTTAGAGACTCTTTTTTTCATTATAATAACTGGAAATAAATTAAGGAATATTGTTAGAGCCAAGTGATAAGATAAATAAAGATTCCAAGGCCCAGTTAGCCCAAAATTAATTTTATAGAAATATTTAAAATATTTTATATCATACGCAAATTATTTTTCAAAAATAATGAAATATATATTAAGTATATTATTGTATTGTAAATCCAATACCACAGTTTAATATGAAACATGATGTTTAACCTTGGTATGACCTAATGTTTATTGGTGCTAAGCGTTCAGATGAGGTAGTCATTGGAGGGTGCATTAAGTAGATTAATTAATTAATTGATTTAATTAATCCATTAAATTATAAAAACCAATTTCCATCTATAAAAAGGATATTATAGAAAATTTCTACGGTTATATATATAATACTTTGATTATTGATTGGTGGTTTCATCATTCTTCATTAGAAGATTGATATCGTACTAGGACCAGTGATCAAATCAAGGTTAATCGATAAGCAACAGGTGCAACAAACCAACCATATCACTGGAAAAAACAATACTTGATCCAATATTGAGGTAGGTATTGTCAATGGTGATCTCCTCCCTTTAATAAAAGACTTAACATGATCTTATATACTATTCTTTGAACTATTATTAATTTAATAATTCACATTATCCAATGTATTGAATTAAATTGTTTATTCGATTTATTCTTGATTATTCCAATTTTATCACCCCAATTATCACTAATCTATGATCATTATATAAAATACCGTATACAATGATTGATTAAACATTATTATTGTGACATTCCCCTACATGTTGTTTGCATTATTATCCATGGGGATACGAGGACACAATTCGAAATTATCGGGTAGGTCCAAGCTAGACTGGAACCCATGATTTAAAGAGGATGTGCAAAAAATGGCCAGATCTGTGTTTTATAGAAGGATTGAGATGGGAGGTGGGTGATACTCCATGGATTTGGGATATGAATAGTCAATGATGACATGAGGCACATGAGTCACATGGAAGCTTCGATTCGTGAATTGTAAATCCATTTTTCATTCAACAATGGCTAGGAAAAGATGGTTGATGGAAAATAGATGTGATTTTGGGTGGTCAACATTCATGATTCATGGTGAAGTAATTAGATCTGGTGAACATGAGAAAGATCTGATTCACTACAAAAATCATGACTACATGGCATG
Organism: Viscum album; assembly: GCA_963277665.1. Lineage (NCBI taxonomy): Eukaryota > Viridiplantae > Streptophyta > Magnoliopsida > Santalales > Viscaceae > Viscum > Viscum album. Next base: position 714,133,834 of record OY728156.1, read on the forward strand.
TACTGGGATGAACACACACCATTTAGTCACCCAAATACGACAGATAGTGTTTTGGAAAAAAGATAAGGATCACATGAAATATAGATAGGCCACAAGCCATGTGACCCTCCCTCGATAGTTAGTCCATGTGCTGGATGCACATCCCCATGACCCTATGTGGGAGGACACACTGTGTACTCTTGGAGTACATGGGAACATGTAGGTAGGTAGGAATTTTTGGGTACGCAACCAAGTACACAAGCACATCCTAGAGGACATGGTCATGGATAGGAGCACACGATCATGCCTTAAGTTGTAGATACTCATAGTTTAAATCTCATGCACACCATTTATGGCGACATGAACATAAAGACATTTATAGGGGAGAACATGTCCAGGAAGTAGAGTGGGATCACACAACAATTTAACCCCTTACACACCGTGTACTACTTCATGGCCACCATGTTGAGTTTTGGTGAGGACATGTCCAGGAGGCCAGTTGATGTCACACACTATATGGACAACCTTAGATACCATGTACTTCTTTATGAAACTTCTACCTCTTGTATCTTCTTTATTTTGACTCATATTTTGGTCTTTGAGTAACCCATCCTGAGATTTTGTCCACATGGAACATGACTGTGTCCTTTATAGTATCTTATGAGATGTGATGTGAGATGTTCCAAATGTAATTATTCTTTAGGCGATTCTAAATGATGGTAGTGATTACTTTGGATCTTTAGAGTGTCCAGGTATACACACAACTCTCTTATTTAGGGTGAAAGACCTCTATATATAGAGAGGGTAATCCCTTGTCACACCAAGGTACAAGTACTCCACACTCATTATTCAGGTATAGAGGTAGTACTACCCTATCACACTTGGTTGTGAGTCCTCTATCCATGGAGATGGAGTTACCCTATGTCACAAGGGAGTTTGTCCTCCACACTCTTTATTTAGATATAGAGGTTGTACTCCCCTATCACACCAAGGCATGGGTCCTCTATCCATGGAGATGATACTCCCCTATGACACTAAAGAGTGGGTCCTCCGAATTTGTAGATCATATATAGAGATGACACTCCCCTATCACACTAGATTATGGGTTCTCTAACCATGGAGATGATACTCCCCTATCACAGTAGAGAGTGGGTACTCTATACTCATTATTCCAGATATAGAGGATACTCCCCTATTTAGGGTGTGGGTCCTATAACTATGGGTATGGTACTCTACTATCACACTAGGGAATGACCCCCCATATTCATTACTTATACATATATATGATACACCCCTACACAGGTGTAGGTCCAATATATACTGAGTGTAATCCCACTATCATACAAGGGCATTGGAGGATTATAATAATTAAGATATTTCACTCCCTTAGGATGTAGAGTAGTGGTGTGGTGAAGGCCCTCCTTTTCACTTATTCAGATATACACACAATATGCTAGGCATCGATGATGGACATTTGGAGCTCTAGGTAGAGTCTTCATCATGGGATGTGCTATGAGATATAGTTATCTTCTATCTCTCTTTTGGGGTAATGTTATGGGAATATATATATATACACATTATATCTATGTCATTGAGTTTCATTTCCCTATTTATTTGGTTTGATAAGAATTTTTCTATCATTTATCCTTTTCTCCCCTTCTTTTTTCGAGGTGTTCAACAAGATATGTATATACTCACCTATTCACGGGGATTTCTTGAATGTGTCATGTCTTATGCAGACAAAATATAGGTTAGTGGTGATTTTGGTGGGGAAATTAGGATACATAGGTGCATAGACTGTGTATGGTGGTCAGTCTTGGAGATCTAGAGTCAGTATCTATTTGTATTTATTTTATAGTTGTGGTTAGGTTTGTACATGATTTCTCGGTGTCCAAGTATTTTTCCATTTTTCTTTTCAGATTTCACTACCAAACTCTTTTATATTCTCTATAGATTTTCAAGTTCATGGTTTTACTCTATATTCTATTCTATTTTATTATTATTCTTCTCTACTTCTATAGGGATATGGTTGGTTGGATTCATACAGGTATTTTAGGAAACAACCTACCATTATAATTATTATTTCATAGAAATTGTAAACAACCCCTAGACTATGGAGGTGGGATTGAGGTTGTGGTATACCGGTCCTCTGCCAACCAGGTGGTCCTTGGTGGGTTGGGTGTTACAACATGATCCTTAAAACATCAGGTGATGGATTCATGTGATTGCCTCTTGTGATCCACATTGTTCTTTGATTAATTGACATGCACAAAAAACAATGTTTTATGAATGGATTTGGTATATTGAGAATGTTTTATTTATCTATTTTTGATCATAGGATATGGATTAAATTTTGAGATCGATTATCTCGAGCTCTTGAAATCAAACTAGTGACATTGGGAAGCATGTATGCATAATGATGATAAAAGGTAAAAGATACAGATGTTGAGGCAACTGGATCGTCGAATTAGTGAAGATATAATGACTGATATTATATGAATATATTTTTTAACATGGAAACAATATCCATGTTACCTTTTTCCAACATTTATTTTCACTGAATTATTTGGGTTCTTAATAATAATTCTTGTGCCTGATGTTTTCTTGAGATAGCTATGGGGTTCGGATCCCATTACACTTGCACAAAAACACCCACAAAGACTACGTCTCACCCTTAAAATTTCCATGATCACTTTTGGGGGTGATTTTATCCAACTGGTCCTTCTATACACATTCTATATGCACTGAGGGTGCAATTCAAGCTGCCCTCTATTTCTATGGATACTACTATGGGAAGACTCTAATTTGGTCAAGAATTTCTCCCATAAGTTGTTGATAAGAACTAATTTGGTGGCTATGGTTAACCCATTTTTAATAAGGAACATTGAAATATATACTTAGTAAATAATAATATTATATTTACAAACAATAATGACATCTTTTCAGTTATTCATGAATGAAAATAATTATTCTTGTCCCTTTAAATTCATTTATGAAAATTAATATTTTCATGATCTCAATAAAAATCTTCATGTAATAATGAAGTATTTAATGGTATTCAAATGATTTTACTAAATAGTTTTAGTAAAAATATGAAATCTATAAAAACCCATTGCATATTTTTTGAACATTTGTAATAGTTTAACAACCATAAAATTGGAATGGATAATTATTCAAGCATGATATCCAATGCCACTCAATAAATCCATAATAATTCTCTAATTATAACAACTTTATTCAAGATAGATTATATATGATATTTGAGCTTCCCATGGTTGGATATTCATAAAAACTCCATAACTATGATCTCCAATTGATTTTTAAGAAATTATTCACTTCAAAAAATATGCATAGAAACACCAGCCGACTTCCAAGTAGTTCTTCCTTAAGAAATATTGACATAATCATTGAAAATAAATAAAAACAAAAAAAATTAGTATCCTCAGTAGATATATACTCTACCATCCATGTCATTTTTCTTGTTAATGACCACATAACACCTAATGGGATTTACCCCTTCAGGTGGATCTTCCTCATTCTAAACCGAATTATTGTACATAAATTCTATTTGAGATTCTATTCCTTTTTACCATTTATCAAATTTATAACTCATCAATACCTCTTAGAAAAATATTGGATATTTTTATTTGACCATTAAATAACCTTAATTATAAATTATAAAACCACATATTTGTGGTTCTTAATGAAATCTATCAGATCCTCATTGTTCTTATGTATACTAATTTAATTCATTTTATATATTTTGAATTATTCCTCTCTATAATAAAATAATATTTTCAGTCATAAATGTTACCATGTTTAAATTCACTCCAATCAATTATTTTGAATATAAATTCTCTTTTATTGAAGTACAACATGTCGAGAAACACAAACTTTGTACTTTAAGGGATTATAGATATAATTACCCACCATCTATTATGTATAATTTTATCTGATATGAGTTCAAATTTACTTGAGGTAATACATCCAACATATGTCTCAGAACCGAAAATATTTATAAATGGAAAATTAGGTTGCTTCATTGTCCACATCTTAATTAGTGTCTTTTGAATATAAATTGATGGATCTTGATTAGTGTAAATGATTCAGTTTCAAGATAATAATACTAAATGGAAATTATAAGGCCAACATGACTCATCATTGAACAAACAATATCCAGTATATTTGGATTTATCAATTCATATTAACTATTTAATTTTAGAGTTTTATGTAAATTGGGCTGTGATAATATACTAAACTAATCTAAGTAGTCATGAAATTATCATCTCAACTATTCTACACCTTGATCAGATCAAAGTGTTTTAATATTTTTTTTCCAATTTTATAATGTAATTAATTTTGGAACACTTTAAACATTAAAAATGATTAATACTTGTGTTTTATAATATAAACATACCCATACCTACTTAATTTATCAATAAAGTTATTTATGTATTTAAATTCACCTTGAGATACTTTACTAATAAGACCATATACATTAGAATGTATGAGTTTTAATAAATTAGTAGCACTTTTCCTTGAACCCAAAATAGGCAATTTCTTCATTTCTTAAAAAAATTAAAGTTTCACATACATCAAATGATTTAAAATATTTTAAATCCATTAATCCATCATTATGGAGTTATTTTTTGTGATTCATATTTATATATCCTGGAAAACACTTCCCAAGATAATTTGAATTCAAATATTTTATTTTAATTTTATTATAATTAACATTATAGATAGGGTTTTCAATATTTAATATATATAATTCAATAAGCATGTTATAATAACCACAGAAAAATTTATTCATATAAAAAATAATTGTTTTTATTTATAATAAATGAATAACATTCCCTATCTAGGCCTAATAAAGAATAAAACCTTTTAATTAATGTTATATGATAAATAACTTCATGAAATAATTAAAATATACTTTGAATAAGTAAATTAACTATCCCCATTTACAATGAAATATATCTTGAAATACTACCAATTCAAATGTCTAATAATCCCTTAATTTACTTCTAATGTTCAACAAACAACTACGTATTTCAAAAAATATGTGATGCAAATCTAGTATCTAATACCAATGATTTAGATTTAGAGAAATTGATTTTTATAAAATAAATGCCTGATTTGGTTGACCCATCATATAATTTTTTTATTAATATACATGCAATATGTAAAATTTCTATTATGATACATAAATTATTTTTAGAAGAACCATTTTATTTATTTTTAAATGTATTTTTTTGGTGTTTTAGTGAATAGATTAAATATCTGGTCATTCCAATCTTTTTCATCTTATTGGACATAACTTTATATTTACTTAATTTATCACCATGAAAGGGAGTGACCCTTTTTGGTTATCTTATTTTATTTTCAACATATTGGGAAGCTAAGGAAGAGTATAATTCATCTTATTCAAACTAAAATTAATAATTTACTAATTAAATGATCCAAAAAATGATTGCATGACTGAATTAATATCCATCTGTTTTGTGAGAGGGAAGCTAACCCTTTTGAAGTTGTTTATGTGTCCAAAAATATTGAACACATGTCAAAAAAAATACCTTAACAGAAAGGTTATTTCTTTAATCTCTTGATGTTAATTTTTGTTTCCTTTATTTTATTGTCCATTTAGTTATTTGGGGGAGGTTCTAAGTGTCTTCAGGTGGGGAGTAAACATTTTTGAGAGTCATCATTCCTTAATAGGGGAGACTATGGCATGGATTTTGTGGACCGGGGAGGTCTATACTGTAGAAAAAAGAAGATATAATGTAGATGTGTATGTCGATGGGTGATCCCTATAAAATTTTATACATGAATAAATTGTGGTTTAGGGGTCCATGATGCGGATTCATAGAGAAAGGGGGGAAATTACCTATAGTCCTTCTGGCCTCCATGTTCCATGTTCATGAGGGCCATACTGTATCACCCTCGAAAGTGGAACATTGTGGCATAGTTAAGGTGACCACATCATGATTTTGCAGCCTATTTTATTTTTTAAGGGTTTTCATTTTTCAACATTTAACTTAAAAACATTGTAAAGAATTTTATTTATTTATTTTTCAATCACCAGGAGGGAGCTGTGGGTACTTTCCCTCATTCTTCCCATGGATTTTTGGACCTCTCTTCTGATTCAAGTTAACTTCTTCCAAGGTAAGGCTTGTTCTTCCTCTATTTTTAATTTATCTCTTTTTTTCTCTTATTTATTTTTCTTGGATTGATGTTGGATAAAGATTATGATAGTATACCGACATAACATGTTGCGTCATTTTATGTTAGGGAATGTTAAATGTTCTCTATGATTTTCTACATCCCTAATTAAGGGTTTATCAAATCCACATACGGTCAAGGGAGGGTTTTAAGTTTCGTTCATTTCCATAGAATATGTCGAGATGGACATGGATTTGGAAAATCCATTTTAATTAAATTTTACATGTTTTTAGATATATATTTTTTAAAAATCTATGTGTGTTGAAAGCTTCATTTAAAAAGGTATTTTCCAAGATTTCTGAAGCTTACGCCTTTGTGTTAAAGATATATGAATGTTGTGTGTTTAATTAAATAACTAAAAATATATTTTGAAATAAGTATAGTATTTTAAATTATGATGGTTCTTTAATAAAATAATGCAATTTAGATTTTGAGATTTATTTTTCGTTGGGTTGGGTTGTTTCCATTTTGAGGTTTTTATGGTTTTACATGGAAATTATCATGCCTCGATGCGTGACTTTAATTGTGTCCCTTAATTAAAACACCTGGAATTTCTATGAATTATTATGTATAATGGAGTATGATTAGTATATATCTATATGAAAACACATGTGCACATACATATATGTATACATGTATATATAGGGCAATTTCATAGAGTGTATTTACTTTATACTTGTTCTCTCAATTTTTTCCTTGGCTTCTAAAATGATTTAAAAAAGAGGCTTATAAGGTTTGTTTTCTAATGAATATTTTTATGAAATTTTTAATATTTAATAATTGGGGTGTGATTATTCCTTTAATTTTTTAAATGGAATTAAAGGATGAATATTTTCCAAAAAAAACTTTTATTATTTTAAAATTCAGAAATCATGGTTTGTACTTTGAAATAGTTTCATAAAAACTATGCACCATCCATGGAATCCATATTCATTGATTATGTTTCAATGTTTTTTTTATATTCTTAAATAATAGTTTCACATGGATGGGTATATGGAGGAGGAATGAGCACATGTGATTGGTTTTATGATTATTTACTGATATGTTTTATATAATGGCTACTTCACCTCCATTTTTTAATCTTCATTGTAATAAATGTATATTAATAGGTATGAGAGATAGTTATTATTATTTTTTGACGATACATATTAAATTAACTTTAGTATTAGAGGCAATAGGGGTTGGGCCACTAGTGAGGCTATTTGAGGGAATCCAGCTAGTTATAGACTTAGGAATGCATCATTAGGCTGGATGAAGATTCCAACCCAAGTATATCTAGGCTCTCATCATGAGATGTTTAGGAATTTTCCTATATTATATATACCTTAAATTTTTTGTTACTAAATTTTATTTATTACTACTTTACTGTATGATGTTTCTTTTATTTGTTTCCCTACCAGTTTCATTTTTACACTATGTTATTCATTTATGGATATGGTTTATGAATTTGAATTATTTTATTAAGACAATTATAATGATTTTTGAAAAAGTTTATATTTATATTGTGATTCCTAAAAGTAGTTTTAAATTGGGGATACTATTTAAAAGGTGGATAAGTCCTAAGAAACTATTTTTACATGATTTTATAAAATCATGAGTGAAAAAGTAATTTCAAATTGTATTTTGAAACTACTGTCTAGGGTTAGTTTTGGGAAAATAAATTCAAGGACCCTATGATGCTTACTTAGACTTTTTATTCTCACATCCTACTTGTGCTACCAAACATTAGTAATAAAAAGTTAATTTGTAGGTTTAGGGTTATTTTTTTGATCACTCATAAGGATGGCTGGATTTATTGATGGATGGTGGCTAAAATCTTATAAATAGTTTATATTGGGTATTTTAGGGTTTATGTTATATAGTTGTTACATCAACCATTGTTAGCCTTTTATATCTTGGTTTATGTGGGACCAATTCCTCTATTTTGGATTATTTATTTATAGTTATTTATTTATCTTGAGTTATTCTGTTTATGTCGTGTTTTGTTGTTTTAAATGTATAAAACTATGTTTGTTTATTTTGTGTGGACATCAAACATATGGATGGGTCACACTAGAATTTGTATAATAATTCCAAAGGTGGTTAAATTTTATTCATTAGGTGAGATCATCCCCATGAGATCTTATTTACTTCTTGATAACTAGTTTCAAGATAAGGTAAATCAAGGATACACATCAAGTGTGTCAGAGACTGGCTCAGTTTCCCAGTTGAGGGTTGCACCAGAGTTGGTTCATGAGAAAATATTATCAGAACCTAGGTTCTTAGGAGGTACTAGGTTTAAAATATCCCTTTTTTATTTGAGAAGTAATGGTATATTTTTTATTAGGACTATAAATATCAATATGCAGATATTAGAATATTTTATTTTCCACTTACTCATCTCGAGTCTTTACTTTCCGTGGGATGTTTTTTGAGTTTCTTTTGTGATTTCTAGTTATTTTTTTGGTTCTTGTTGCTGATAATTTGGTTTTTTAAAGTATTTATATGTTTTGGGGGTTGAAAATGGGAGTAGGACTAGTGTCATAAGGTGGTATAACATGACCTATAAAACCATGTGGAGCCTAATTTCACGGTTTTACATGACATCCAGTGGTAGGTGCATGACTGACACATGGTATGCTGAACCATGTGTCTAAGTTGTGCACAACCACTAGTCTCCTGAAGGCTGTTTTATGGTTATGTGATGTTATTGAGTTTGTTTGGATTATGTTTAGTAAATTAAGGTTGGTTTTGAAACTATAATAAAAATGATTTGGAATATGAAAATTGAAAAAGTGATTTTTGAACATTGAGATTTTGAAAAAAAACCTAGAAATTTTGAGATTTTGGAAATAAGTTTCCCAAAAGGAGTTAAAGTTCATTTGATGTTTATAAATGATGGAATGATTTTATAAAAGGAATTTTAAAATTTTAATTTGGATTCATGTTATATTTTCTCATTCTAATAACGTTAAATTGACCGATTTTGAGGGAATTTTAGAAATAGGGTTTTTAAGGTGATTCATGTTGCAATTTATTAGATTAGTGTTTTGATTTGGTATTATTATTGAATAATCTTATTTATTTATATTTTATTTATAATATACTACCTATAATAGACCTAAAGGGTCCTAGGAAGTCTCTTATGGTAGTTCAATCTATACAAACTCTGAGGAAAGCAGTGGGGCTATACTCTTTTATGTTTTCCCTCTTTTAGGGTGATTAGAGTCTGATAAAGCCTTTAGAGAGTCTAGAAGAAATAAAGGGAATATTCACATCCTTATTAACTCTATAATATTTATGAGTGAGTGATATATTATGGGTTTTAAAGGTACTATTTCTAGATTAGTGAAAATTGGTCATTAAATCCCTATTGTAATATGAAATGACATGGGGATTATTTAAGGCCACTTTTATTTAGTTGTTTTCCCAATGTTTTGTAGGAGAGGAATAAAATGGATGTCATGCGTATTTATTAGTGTAATTTATAGTGAAGGAATATGTTAACCATTATAATGATCTAATTCTTTTTTTCCCAGGATATTTTTTCTATTGATTCATTGAAGGATGATTTTTTCATGAATGGTTTTAATTCAGACCCCAGTTATAGAGTCCTTTGATTTAGCCAAATATATTTTAATAAGATTTTGGATGAGGAATATCTGTCCAAGATAGTTTAAATATGTTGAACCATGATGGATTTTACCCCTATTTATCTCATATATAATCAAGGTTCCCATTCCCATGATAAGTTTAATCTTGTGGAACATGATTTTGAGGAGTATCATTCTTTTATTGGTTCTTATTACCAAGGGAAGTGTTCCCTTGTGTGATTCTTCAGTTATCGGTTTTGGAATTCCAATCCCTATTTCAGTAGTGATATGAGGACCTATCACCACCTTGGACAATTATAACACCTTAATAAGTTATATGGTTTGGTATACCAAGAGAAGAAAAAGAAGTTCATACCAACTTTAGAATCTCTGTAGTACTTCCACCTGATATATTAGGGAAACGATTAACAGTTTTTTGTTATTTTACCTTAATTTTTTTTTATTTTTTTTATCATTTATCTATGAATAATTTCATGGGTGATTTAGTAGATTATGATTTATTGGGGGAGATGTATTTTTTTGGAATTATAGATTTCATATTAGTCAGGTGTTCTGTTCAATTTCATTATTCTAGAATATTAGATATTGTTCGATAGTTGTCTTTTCCAGTGTTCGTTCATTGTTTACCCACCATGTTAGTGTTTTAATTAAATCTTGAGGAGTCCCATTGTGGGTATTATTTATATTTTTATTTTTGGGGATAGACCTATTTATTATAGTTGTTATGCGTGGTTTATATTTTTTAGATGGATTTTATGTAAGTGGGTTTATATGATTTTGGTTTCAATTTGGGCCCATTATTCTTCCCATTTAATTTGGGGAATCTCTAAGGGTAGAAAATGGTATGGTGGGAGAATTTTCAAATCTTAACCTTTCAATTATGGGTATTTAATTTATCTATTTATGTTATTTTTTCATTATCTTATTTTTATGTCCATTTGGGTGCTTTAGGGATGTTCTAGGGGTTTCAATGTGGGGGAATCTACATTTAATAGATTCACCATGCCACATTAGGAGGAACTGTGACAAAGAGACTATAGAATAAGGATTTATATAACACAAAATCGAGGGGATGATCCATGGAGGTGAGTTATGTGGGATACGCCCTTGACAATTTTAGTCATGGATGCACCGTGGTTTAGTTGTGAATTCCACAGATTCCTGGAGTGAGTGAGGAAAGGACCTATGGTCCCTTTTTCCTACGTTCACTATAGTCATGAGGACCAAATCACAACACTACCCTATGGGGGTTCTCTATAGCATGGTAAAGGAAATCATGATGTGATCCTACTACCTGTTTCTAATTTTCTTTTTATTTTCTATTTCCCCCCATAAACATAAAACACTTTTTTGGGTAATTTCATTTTTAATCATTATTTCTTGACCATATGGGATATTTGGTGCACACCCTCTTCTATCCCTTGTATTATTGACCCTATATTCTTGTTAAAGTCAATTTATTCCATTGTAAGGCCTTTTCTTCCTCAAATATACCTTTATCAATTTGTTTAGATTCTTCCTTTTCCATGGATTCATGTTTGATAAACCATAGGATGATATTTTAAAATAATTAATTGTGTCTTTTTTATGTTAGTGTTTGAATATTTTTCTTTAAGTATTTTTATTTGTTTAATCTTGGGTTTCATCATATCAAATCATGGTTGATGTAGATTTTTCCATTCCATTCCTTTTTCATCACACAACATAAGATATATGGGGGGTTTCTCAACACATTTTAATTAAATATGCTACATTTTAAAATATATGAATTAAAATTTGAATCTATGTGAGTTGAAAAATTGATTTAAAAAGTGGGTTTTTATATATTTCCAAACCTTATTCCTCCGTATTAAGAATATATGAATGATACTTTCTTAATAAATTTCCTGAGAGCTCATTTTAAAATAATTACTGTATTATAAATGATCATGGTTCTTAAACATAATTTTATAAGTATGTTGGTGAGATTTAATTATTGTTTGGTTGTGTTTTTTCCATTTTTGAGTTTTTAATGGGTTTACTTGGAAATTCTCATGACCTGATGTGTGAATTGATTTTTTCCCTTCATTTGAACTCTTAAAATTCCTATGAATACATATATATAAATAAATATGAGTGTGATATGAGAATATAAATATATAAAAGTATATATATGGAAATTACATGGTATGAATTTAATTTAATCTTAGGATCTTAAATAAATTTTTTTGGTTTTTAAATTATATTTAAAATATTATTCAAAGGAATGTTTTCTAAAGATTGTTTTGAAAGAATATTTAGGATATACGAGATTGGGTTTGATGCTTCCTTTGGGTTTTTAAATATAATTGAATGAATGCAGATTTTCTTAGAAAACTATTAATATTTTCAAATGTATAATTTCTTATTTTTTACTCTGAAATAGTTTCATGAAAATAATTCACCCTCGATGAAAAACCTATTCATTAGTCATATTGATCTTTTTTTGTATTTTTTCTCTAATAATTTTTTTCATGGATGGGTATAGGGTGGTGGGATAAGCAGATGTGATTAAATTATGTGATTATTTGAAGATATGTTTTATGTAAAGGCTATCATACCTCCAATTTTGATTTGTAAATGAATCATAGAAATATTAGTGGGGGATGAGAGATGATTAAAATATAGTCACAATGAGATAAACTAGATCCCTTATGGTGTTAGAGACCACAAGGGTTGTTCTATAGGAGAGGCTAGTTGATGGAAATCAGTTTGTTATAGATTTATGCATACATCATTTGGAAAAAAAGTTACCAAACCAAGTGTGTAAAGGGTCTTATAATATAATGTTTAAGAATTTACTATGATTAAATATACATTTATATTTTTTCCTCACTAAATTTGAATTATAAAATACTTTAGTGTATTATGATGTTTTTATGTCATGCCTTTCTGGACTCACTTTAAAACTTTTTTGATGCTTTATTGACATAGTTTATGCTTTTATATTGTTTTATTAAAATTATTATACATAGTATTTTAAACACCCCAAGATTTTATGAATTTTTTACAGTTAAATTTGATTTATTTGATAGTTTTTTCTATACAGATCACCGATTTTTAATAAACCATGACATTCTATTAAAATATTACTATTTATTATGATAGTTATCACCTAGTGGTTGGAATATTGAGAATAAATAGTATTAATTAAATTATGAAAATATATGGTTTAAATATATATATATATATATAAATAATTCTTTGGTGGCCAATTAATTAAAAATTATATTACAGGTCATTTTAAAATAAATGAAATTTTTTCGAAAAAGAATTTTTTTATACACAAACACAATTACCTTAATAAGTTTTAAAAATAAATTTTATTGAAGTATTTTAATGAAATATATATATTATTTATTTAATAAAATTTTTAACATTAATCTTATGTTTTTAATATACTTGAGATAAAAATAAATCTAATCTTACGTTTAAAAACTATTTTTTTCTAAATAGTCGTTTTGTGGCATTTTTCACCCATATTTTAAAAATAATTTTTTAAAATTTTAGAAAATGTATTCTAAAAAATAAAATTAATTTTTGAAATCATATTTTAAAAAATAATATTGGAGTAAATGTGTGAAAATTTTGTCAAAATATAATATTTTCAATAAATAATGAAAAATAATGATTTTTATTAAAAACTACCTTTTCATTCAATTATTTTATAAGATAAATTTTATTTTAATATAGTTTAAAACGTTAAATTAGTAAAATTTTATAATTTTTAATCCAATTTAGGTAATTTTGTTCAATTTCATATTTAGTTTTGATATATAAGTATTTTAAACTTATGAAAAGGTTCTCTTTGGAAAATCATTTTTGGTTGCATCTACAAGTTTATTTTTTAATTAAAATTTTCCATTTACATGAATAAAATTTAGAAAAATGGATTAAATATTTTGGATTAGAAAAATTTATTATATATAATAAGTTTAGTTTATTATTTTTTTTGAAAATATATAGTAAAAACCACCAAAATTAATTACCTTGGTTAAGATTAAAATGGGTTTACCAAGGGTTAAACTAAAAAGAAAGGGGGTAAAATGATCTAAAAACTTATAAAAAAATTTATGTAATTATTTAGAACATATAACTTATAGGTTTCTATAATTACTCAATTTTGGGCCTTTAAGAATATGAAAAATGTAGTTACACTTTATTCTTTTCAAATATTTCATGTGTGTGCTACCCCCACATTTAAAAGGCCACCCACTCTTGTATCTAATTCAAACTTCCAAATCCATTTTGGTTTGTAAAATAATTGACTAGATATATTCCTCAATTACATACCCATATTCTATAGGAATTATATTTATTATTAATCCCTTATAATAAGGCTTTAGGTGTAAACCTAATGTGGTTCTCCAAAGAAGAGATATAGTCCTTAAACATGCATTTTTAATTTAAATATTCCTTTAAATAATTAAAATATTACTAAAATATAATTATATGACAAAAATTTTATCAACCATATATATATATTATTATTTTAATTTCACTACCTATATCCATCTCTAATTCCATCAAATGTGAAATGAAACTTTCGATCATGTGTACCGCAGACTACCGCCTCACAAAACGATTTTATTCATTTTCCATCACTAACTCTAATAGATTTATATAATTATGGATTTAATTTTTATATAATATATTTAATTTAATATTATAATTTTTGAATTATAATAACAATCCTAAATTCTTACCTTCTAACCCTTTGGAAAATAATATTTTTGGTCATGTGTACGACAGACTACCGCATCACAAACCGATGTGTTTTTTATTTCAATTTTAATTGGATGGTAATATGGATATATTAAATGAATATATATACATATACATATATATATATATATATATGATATTTTGATATAATTATACTTATTTTATAATCATATCACATATACATTCTTACTTTCCATTCTATGGAACATATAATAATGTCCCTTTTGTGTATGATTGACTATCACCTTGCCACAAGATATGACTCTTTTTTTATCAACAATTTTAATGTAAGGTAAGAATGATAAAGTTAATAAATTTATGTTATATAAATTTAATAATAATTATTATATAACGTCTAATTATTATTTACCTTTCTTTGGTTTCAACCTTTTAAAAATAGAAATAATGATCATGCATACATACAGCCTACCATCTCTATAAACTATGTATTTAATTTTATATATCTAAAATTAATGGATTAATAAAAAATATATATACTAAAATTATATTAAATTTATATAATGATTAAAATTAGGGATATTATAAAACTAGGATAAAATTAAACGATTCAAAAATGCCAAATCCAAACATACTTGGAAAACAAAGAAGTGATTACCAAAAATATGATTTTAATAAGAAATTGTTAATAAATGGATAATAAAAGGTTACAAGTAAATAATATATGGAATGATATATATAATTATCATTCTGGAATAGATGAATACTAAATTTTTATTTATTATACATGAGTTTGATATGTGAATGAAGGACGTTGAGACTTAATGTACAAGATAGTTTCTCAATTTTCTTATTTGGGACATATGTTATGTTATGAACCTATCCTCTATTATGAGATATATATAAAAAAACTTTGACATGTAATATCATTAACTTATTAATTACCAGGATATTATAAATTTAATTTAATGTTATTATTTCATGTATCTTAAGATTAAGTGTTACCAAAGTGGTATGAGTTTTTTGTTACAATCCCGTCATTTATTGGGATTGTTCATGATTATGATTCCAATGATGAAATATTATGATCTATCTATGAAGAGGCTCATATATTTTATTTCCACTAATTTTTTTAGATAATAATTGTTTTTCATTTATTTTCCTCTCTTAATGTATTAAAGATACTAAAATAACATTTTTTTTAGAAAAATTATCTATATTTCTATATTCGGTTAAAAACCCTTTTTCCTCCATATCCCTGTTTTATAAAAATGTTTTCAAAAATGTCTTATAATTATCTTAAGGATTTATTAAATAAATTTTTACCCATGTTTTACTTTTAAAAATCATTTTAAAATGAATATCCAGGTAGTTATACAAAAAAGGATTTTTTTGGACTTTACAAAAAATTTAAAAGGAATATTTGTTTTAATGTGTATGGCATAAATTACATTTTCCACAATCATGAAAAAATAATGATTTAAAAATATATTTATATGTTTCAAAGACTATTTTCGAAGAAAAAGATTTTTAAAATGTTTTATCTTTTAATTTTTTTTTAAATTGTAATGTTTATTTTCCTCCAGAAATGTTTCAAATGACATTTAAAGATTTATTTATATGTTTTGAAGATTATTTTGAAAGGAAAGTATTTTTAAAATTGTTTATATTTTAATAAGATTTTTTCAAAGTGGAAATCCTATTTTCTAAATAAATTTTTTAAATGATCTTTAAATATTCCTTTATAAGTTTTTAATTATAATTTAACGAAAAAATATTTTCTAAATGTTTTATGTTTTAAAAAATATTTCTCAAATTGGAAAATATATTTTTCAACAGAAATGGTCCATGTGATATTTAAAAATCCTTTTACATCTAAGTTAAACTTCTCTAATGTAAATTAATCATTAATGGGGATATAATCTAATGATACCATATTTATTATTTCCATAAATGGTTTATATTTTTAATGATAAAATATTTATGAAAATCATTTCTTTTTTAACTAGTTATGAAATGATGAAATTCTTCATGAAAACCATTTATTTTCGTGGGTTCTGATAGGTTGAATGTTTTATGAATCCAATTTATTTTCCTGGGTTATGATGTGATGAATGTTTAATTATTTTGTGGAACACATATGTATGATTTCAATTATGTGATGGGAGAGAGCTATATCTCCATAAAATGCATTGGGTAACGATTGATATCTCATGAGATAAATAGGACTGGAATAGGGGAGTAAACCCAGTTCAGTAAAGAACTTTTTCCACTATGGCAGTTTTTGGAGTGAACTTTGATTACTATGCTGATTTGGGGAGTTAACCCCTTCCAGCATACTAGTTTTGGTAATGATAATTGACTAATAAGGAAATGATTTTCTATGATTATTTATATTCCATAATTACATGGCTTATGAAATTTTTATTCACCCATTGATCATGTTCTTTTATTTACTTATGGTTAATGTCTTACAAATTTCTTATATTTATTCCATGAATAAATATATTGATCATTCTTATATAGGTAATGTTTATCAAATGTTTTATTAGGTTCTCATACACTTATTCTCAAGTTATGATTATATATATCCCTTTTTTACCCTTACTTAGTATCTGAGGTCACCATTTCTTATTTTTCATTTCCTCAGGTTATAATGATTGGTATTATTTGTGATAAGTCTAATAAGGGTTCTAGTTCTGAGGAATTAAGTGGTAGAATATGTAAAACTCGTATGAACCAATTTTATTATGTTTTCATGTTTCCAAAGGAACTATACCTATATGATCCTCATTTATGTGTTTGTGTAATGTAATAAATATTAATCTAAAAAGATGTAATATTAATGTATGAAATTACTAGGTTTTTATAGTTTGTATAAAAGGATATGTTTGGTTATCCTTTGTAAAATAGGATGAGATAACATTGGTGAGATACTTAGTAATATGTTTAAGGATAATTCTAAGGGTAATTCACTACTAGAAAAGCAGGTATTTGTGACGGGCTATTTGCGACGGGATCCCGTCGCAAATAGCCATTTGCGACGGGGTCCCGTCGCAAATAGCCCGTTGCTGAAAACGCCGTTGCAACTAAACTTATTTGCGACAGGACCGTCGCTAAAGCCTTTTTTTGCGACGGGCATTCTCCCCGTCGCAAATAGTCTTCCGTATTTTTGTAAAAAACTTTTTAAACAGATATTGCGACGGGCCCGTCGCAAATACCTTTTGCGACGGGACCCGTCGCAAATAGTTTTTGCGACGGTTCCGTCGCAAAAACTCTTTTTTAAAAAAATAAAAAAAATTAATAATACTAGTATTTGCGACGGGAACCGAGACCCGTCGCAAATACTCTTTTAAAAAAAAATAAAAAACTATTAATAATACTAGTATTTGCGACGGGCATAGTATCCCATCGCAAATACTATAAAAAAAATAAAAAAAATAAATTATTAATAAATTATTTTAATTAATATAATAATAGAATTATAATTTACAAATGAAAATAATAAATTATTTTAATTACTATAATAATAGTAGAATTATAATTCAAAAATAAAAATAATAGAATATTAATAAATAATTTAATTAATATAATAATATTATAATTATAATTCATAAATAAAAAAAATATTAATAAGTTATTTTAATTAATATAAAAATAATAGAATTATTTTACATTCAAATATTAAAATAATTCAAGTATTACAAAAAAATAATTAAATTATAATATTATAAAATTTTAATATATATATAAAATTTTATTATATAAATAAAATTTTAATATATATATAAAATTTAATATTATAAAATATAAATATTATTATTATTCATATTAATATTGTTATTTAAAAATATAATATTATTAATATTTTATAATGAGACAGAAACTACGAATAGAAAAAAAAATATTTTGATTTCACAAATTTTATAACAGAAATACAAACTCTAATCTGTAGGAGGGGGGGGGGAGGGGGGGGGGAGGTGGGGGATCTGCAGATGGTGGTGGAGGAAACTCCATCCCTAAAGCATGAGTGAGTCGGCGCATTTACTCCATCTGCTCCTGATGCTGCTGCTGCCACCGACTCGTCTGCTCCTCGTACAGCTGCTGCTGGCGTCGACGCTCCTCCTCATGCTGCTGACGCATCTCCTCCTGCTCCTGTCGGAGACTCTCTATCTGTGCAGTCTGAGATCGCAACTGCTCCTCATACTGTGTAGAAGAAGATGCACGAGCTCCTCTCGAGCTGGACGCCGACATCGCAGCACTGCCATAATAATCTCCGGGAGTCAGTCGAGAGCCGATACCAACTACCCGGCCCTTCTCGAAGGCATACTGGGTGGCCTGCATCCATGCCGCCTTATCAAACTGACGGGCAGTGGTCTGATCTGATGCCTCGGCCTGACTCTCAGGCCGGGCCTGTGCCGCTGCAGCCTCATATGACTCCTATAGTTGCAATTTAAAATTAAAATTGTGAATATATTATATGCAGTTAATTTTTAAACTTGAAAACAAATAATACTGACCACGATGTGATGCTGACGATCACCTCTGAGCTCCCCAGTAGCAGGATCACTATACATCCTCCGATATACGTCGTACTCTGTAATATCGGGGTGCTCGACAGCCTATAAGAATAAAAAATAAACTGTTAATATTTATAGTTATATAAAATATTTATAAATAATGTACGTACCAGATGCTGTCTATGAGTACTGAAAGAACGACTCCCAGCTCGATGAGTCACCTCCTGCCTCCCCCGATTCTGCCTCCCCACCGATGATCTCCTCTGAAAGGCACCACTCAACCAGTGCGCACATAATCCATCCCATACATGGGATGAAATGTACTCTGGTCGGTGTGCTCTACATGACTCATCAAAATCTGACACTCCTGCTTTCTTCATCGCAGCTTTTCTTAAATTGTGCAAAAACTGACGAAGGCGATCACGCATGGCCACCTCCCATGCCTCGTGGATGGCGTCACGCATGGTATCCTCGATCGGATACCATAAACCCTACAAATAAATCAAAATATCAAGTTAGAAATGAAATAATTTTCAAAATAAAAATTATTTATTTACGTACATACCAACCAATGGCCGAACATGGCCTGCTGCACATCAATGGGAATCTGCTCCCATGTGGTCCACGGCTGAGAGAAATAGTTGCGCAAAATAGCGCTGCCCTGTCCGACTGCTATATGCGAAAAACTGAAAAAATAATAAACATTTATTATGTGAATAGATTAATGAAATCTTAGTCAAATTCACAGGTTATTACACAGGTTATCACACCTCCGGGTGCGCGGATCAAACCCAAGACGTGGACGTCGCTCGGGGACGGGGTCAGGAATCATCAATCGTGCAAGACCGCGCCCCCTCCGCGTACTCCCTGGAGCGCCTGCAGGCTGAGGGTCATCTGCCAGCAACTCATCCGCATCGAAAGGCAGGTCAGCCTCCGCCAACTCACGAAATGTGGCCTCGTCCATCTGAAACAGAAAATGTTAATATTAGCAAATAATTGATAATTACTATTATATATACATATATACATATTATGATTGTATATAAATACCATGGAATTCTATAAGTGTTCATCTTCATCATCATCTTCATATATGTCAATGTCATCTTCATATTCCTTCTCAACATCATCGATATCCATTCGAGTAGCAGTTGCTTCATCTCTTACCATTTCAAATTCATGTGTGACATCATTAACATCATCGTCATCACCGACTCTTAAATGTGGGGTGTCGTCATCGATACTCATATCTCTTTGTAAAAAAGATTGATTTTGAGCACTCTCTTGAAAAACTTCAATTCTTTGCACATCAGTGAAAGCACATTCACTTTGACTAAACCGATTGTCTCGAATTTTGATTTTTATTACACTCCACCAATCAGTCAAGTCTCTTGATGTTGCACAGTACTTTGCATAATAAACTTGATATGCCTGTTGAGCCAATAAGAATGGTTCATTTACTGCGAGAACACTTTTACATTTAATATCGATGATTCCATGAGTCGGATGAACATGCACGCCTCTCTCTGTATCCAACCACCTACATTTGAACATGGTTATGTAATGTTGTCCAAGATAACAGAGTTCAATGATTTCATCAAGTATGCCGTAAAAGTCAACTTCATTTTCTCGATGATGAGATCCTCTCAAGCTAACTCCACTGTTCATTGTTTTTTTAGATTCCCCATATGCATGTGTGTGGAATCGAAATCCATTCACCACATATGAATTATAAGTTTTAACAAGTTTGGAAGGTGGGTTACTCAATACACACAGCCGTTTGTCAATTTTATCAGCATGTCGAGACACCTGAAGATTTGTGAAATAATTATCAATATAGTAAACTATACATTGAATGAGTTGCTAAATGATAAAGAATTTATGTTACCAGTTTTTGAAACCACTGAGAGAAAGTTTTCAGTCGACGTTCTTCGAGAGCAGCTGCTGTAATTTGTGGAATTTGTTTCTTGATATGATTATCATACAACCTATAAAAACCAAAGTTATTTACTATAACATAAATGATAGAATAAGTGATATAAACACTTACAGTACAACTGATGTCATCTCTTCACAGTTGAGCAGAACATACGTATGAGCTCTATGATGTTCATCATCTGAAAGCCAGCGTTCAGAAACTCCACCAAAACCAAGCTCTGACTGGTTGAAAACAGATAATTGATTGTCGATTTCATCAATATTCCTCTCATTCCGTCCCATTCGGTTGTGTTTTGAAGGATACTCAGATTCAAAATAATGGGAGCAGAAAAAAGATATTTCCTCTTGCAAATAAGCTTCTGCAATAGATCCTTCAATAGATGCTTTGTTGCGTACTTTTCTTTTCAATTTTTGCATGCATCTTTCAAATGGGTACATCCATCGAAACTGTACCGGACCTCCACATTTGGCTTCATATGGAAAATGTAACATCAAATGTTCCATTGAGTCGAAGAAAGACGGCGGAAATATTTTTTCCAGTTTACATATAATTACAACAACATCTTTTTCAAGTTTGCCTAGAGCATCATAATCTGCCGTAGCCGCACAAATTTCCCGAAAAAAATGAGACATGTCTGTTATGGAATCCCAAATCACAGAATTCAACAAACCTCTTAATCCAATGGGTAGAAGTCTCTCCATTATAACATGACAATCATGAATTTTCAATCCAGTAATATGACCATTCTTTACACATCTACCCAAATTGGAAGCACAACCATCTGGAAGTCTCAAATCTGCAATCCACTGAAAAAATAATAAACGGTTTTCTTTAGACAGTGTATAAGCTGCTTTTGGTTTCAGTAACCTTTCTGTTCTGACATTCTCAAATAGTTCCAATTCTGGACGCCTGCAAATTTGGGCAAGATCTAAACGTGCATTTACATTGTCTTTGCTCTTTCCTGGCGTATCCAAAACTGTATGAAACAAATTATCAAAACAGTTCTTCTCAATATGCATGACATCTAACATGTGTCGGACCAACAAATCAGACCAATATGGCAAATCCCAAAATATGCTACGTTTAATCCAATTGTGTTCTTTCCCAAAACCAGAAATTTTCTGTTGGTTTATTGTGGGACCAAAAGTGATGGGAGGTAATGAAAATACAACCGATTTTAACACCGAACGTGATAGCATTTTTGGAGGTCCATCCCTTTCAGTTGTTCCTTTTCTAAAATGAGATCTGTTTCTGCGAAAAGGATGATCAGCTGGAAGAAATCTGCGATGACGTTCAAAATAACAAGGTTTCTTTACATGAATGAGCATAAATGCTTTGTTCTCTCCCATACAGTAAGGACATGATTTCTGACCATGTGTACTCCAGCCAGATAACATCCCATAAGCCGGGAAGTCACTTATTTTCCACATCAATGCTGCTCTCAGTATGAAATTCTGTTTCGTTGCAACATCATATGTACTGACACCAGTACTCCACAATAAATTTAATTCATCAATCAATGGCTTCAAATAAACATCAATATTTTTCTTCGGATGTCCTGGAATTAGTAAAGTCAAAAAGATATATGGCTCCTTCATCAACATCCATGGAGGTAAATTATACGGAGTTAAAAAAACAGGCCAACATGAATATTGACTACCATAAGATCCAAACGGACAGAAACCATCAGTGGAAAGGCCCAGTCGAACATTTCTAGCTTCTAAAGCAAATGATGGATGCACTCTATCAAAATGTTTTCATGAATCACCATCGCCTGGATGATTCAAGCTTTTATCGGTTGAAATATTCTCTTTATTCCATGACATCATTGTCGCTGTATTCCTAGACATGAATAAACGCTGAAGTCTGGATGTAAGCGGAAAATATCTCAACTGTTTTACAGGAATCAAACCAGACTTCCCGTGTTGTCCTTCTTTATATCTCAGTTGCCCACATGTGGGACAACTATCCAACGACTCATTTTCCCCTGAATATAAAATGCAGTCATTTGAACATGCATGAATCTTCTGACAAGTAAGTCCCAAATTTCGAACCAACCTCTTACTTTCATAGTAATTTGCAGCTAAAACATTTCCTTCGGGTAACAGTGTTTTCAGCAATGAAAATATCTGGTCAAAACATGTGTTTGACATTCTGTTATCTGATTTGATAGCCATAAATTTTGCAACTGCTTCTAATTTGCTCATCTTGCAGCCAGGATATAATGCATCCTCAGCAGACTTCAACAACTCATAAAATTCAGACGGTCCCAACTCAGGATTTGAAGCTATATCAGCCGGAGTTTCTGTATGTTGAACAGATGAACCTGCAACATCATGTACTAAATCTTGAAACCGGGATGGATCTGGAATCATGTTGGTATCACCTGCTCTGGAACTGCGTTCACCATGTTGATACCAAAAAACATAATCTGCTTGAAAACCAAAACGCAAGAGATGTTCCCCCACTTTGTCAAACGTGTCAAACGTTCTCAATGCACATTTTCTACAAGGGCATTTTATCTTTCCTTCTGAAACAAATTCTGAATTTGATGCCGCAAATGATAAAAAAATCTCCACACCCTCTATATATACTGGATTTAAACCAGAACCATTTGGATTTCTACGTTGATTTATCCATATGCGGTCATCTAATAATGACTGTTGACGACCTCGTTGTTCCATATTTTTCTATAAAATATAAAAGCATTACTGGTTTTGAATAATTTGTTAGAAAAAACACTCAAGCAAGGATTGAATATATTGAGAATAAAGCAAAACCTGTTACAAATATTGATAATTTTAATATTATATTGATTTTTTATTTTTTTTAATAATACTAATATAATTTTTTTTATAAATATTAATTATATAATAATAACATCATTACATTATTAGTATATTTTATTATTAATATTAAAATAATATAATTTTTTATATTATATACAATTCTCCTTTCATCTGTGTGTTTCACATTCTATCTCCACATGTAATAAGGTAATTATTCCTAATTATTCAGAATTATTCCTAATTATTACAATCTATTACAATTTATTACTAATTGTTACTAATTATTACAATTTATTACTAATTATTACAATTTATTGCTAATTATTACTATTTATTACTAATTTAGCAATACTTATCAATACTTAGCAAAAGGAAAACTGCTTGAATAATGAAAGGAAATTTGGTAATCATCGTTGTGGAGATGATTATAAATTTTCCCTTCATTATCCAAGCAGATTTCATTTACTAATTATTAGTAATAAAAAAAATATTATCAATATTTACGAAAAAACAATATTAATATTATTAAAATAATAACAAAAATTAAAAAATATTAAAATTATCAATATTCATAACAGACATTGTTCTATTATTAACATGTTCAAATCTTAAAGGGTCGCCAATTGTCAGGTCATGCGCAATAAAAAGTTTGTGTTAGCCATGTCTAATGTAAACTCTATAATTGTCCTTGCATGGTTGATCACTTCGCAAGTAATGTTGCAATCAGACAAACCAAGTCATTCCCTTCTTATCTATAAGAATTATCTCACATGAACCTTTACATAGATCATTCTTCCTTAAAAATTTGAGGGGATATCATTATTTTTCCCTTAAATTTTCAAGGAAGAATGGTCTATGTAAAGGTTCATGTGAGATGATTCTTATAGATAAGAAGGGAATGACTTGGTTTGTCTGATTGCAACATTACTTTTGAGGTGATCGACCATTCAAGGACAATTATAGAGTTTACATTGGACATGGCTGACACAAACTTTTTATTGCGCATGACCTGACAATTAGCGACCCTTTAGGATTTGAACATGTTAAGAATAGAGCAAAATCTGTTGTGAATATTGATAATTTTAATATTTTATAAATTTTTATTATTTTAATAATATTAATATTTTTTTCATAAATATTGATAATATAATTTTTTTTGCTAAGTATTCTTGAGTATTCCTGAGTATTCCTGAGTATTCGTGATTATTCGTGAGTATTCGTGAGTATTCATGAGTATTCGTGAGTATTCGTGAGTATTCGTGAGTATTCCTAATTATTACTAATTATTCCTAATTATTTCTAATTATTCCTAATTATTTGCAATTATTGGTAATTATTGGCAATTATTGGTCATTATTACTAATTATTACAAATTATTGGTAATTATTACTAATTATTGGTAATTATTACTAATTATTCCTAATTATTACTAATTATTCCTAATTATTACTAATTATTCCTAATTATTACTAATTATTCCTAATTATTACTAATTATTACTAATTATTACTAATTATTACTAATTATTCCTAATTATTACAAATTATTGGTAATTATTACAAATTATTACAAATTATTGCTAATTATTGGTAATTATCAGAAATTATTGGTAATTATTCCAAATTATAGGTAATTATTCCTAATTATAGGTAATTATTCCTAATTATTGGTAATTATTCCTAATTATTGCTAATTATTCCTAATTATTGCTAATTATTACTAATTATTGCTAATTATTGCTAATTATTGGTAATTATTACTAATTATTGGTAATTATTGCTAATTATTGATAATTATTACTAATTATTCCTAATTATTACTAATTATTGATAATTATTGCTAATTATTCCTAATTATTACTAATTATTCCTAATTATTACTAATTATTCCTAATTATTACTAATTATTCCTAATTATTACTAATTATTCCTAATTATTACTAATTATTACTAATTATTCCTAATTATTTGCAATTATTTGCAATTATTGGTAATTATTACCAATTATTGGTAATTATTGGTAATTATTGGTAATTATTCCTAATTATTCCTAATTGTTACTAATTATTACTAATTATTACTAATTATTCCTAATTATTCCTAATTATTCCTAATTATTCCTAATTATTTGCAATTATTCCTAATTATTTGCAATTATTGATAATTATTACTAATTATTGGCAATTATTGGTAATTATTGGTAATTATTACTAATTATTACTAATTATTACATATTATTGGTAATTATTGGTAATTATTCCTAATTATTACTAATTATTACTAATTATTACTAATTATTCCTAATTATTACAAATTATTGGTAATTATTACAAATTATTACTAATTATTGTTAATTATTGGTAATTATTCCAAATTATTGGTAATTATTCCAAATTATTGGTAATTATTCCAAATTATTGGTAATTATTCCAAATTATCGGTAATTATTCCTAATTATTGGTAATTATTCCTAATTATTGCTAATTATTACTAATTATTGCTAATTATTGCTAATTATTGGTAATTATTACTAATTATTGGTAATTATTACTAATTATTGATAATTATTACTAATTATTCCTAATTATTAGTAATTATTCCTAATTATTACTAATTATTCCTAATTATTGCTGATTATTCCTAATTATTACTAATTATTACTAATTATTCCTAATTATTCCTAATTATTCCTAATTATTCCTAATTATTTGCAATTATTGGTAATTATTGGCAATTATTGGCAATTATTACTAATTATTACTAATTATTGTTAATTATTGGTAATTATTCCAAATTATAGGTAATTATTACTATTTATTGTTAATTATTACTAATTATTACTATTTATTGTTAATTATTACTAATTATTACTAATTATTCCTAATTATTACTAATTATTGGTAATTATTACTAATTATTACTAATTATAACTAATTATTACTAATTATTGGTAATTATTACTAATTATTAATATTTATTCTTAATTATTAAAAATTATTACAAATTATTCCTAATTACCATTAACTATGAACAATACTAATAATTTAAATTTATTAAGTAAGAAAACAATATAAACATAATTAAATTACAACTAATCAAAAATAATTGAAATTAATACAAAATTAAAAATAAATATTAAATTAAAATGAACATAAATACCTTGAAAATTGATGAGCTCTGATCGTTCTTCAAAACATTAATAACAGCTCCGAAGAAAAAAATTAAACTGAACAAAAACTCAAATTTAGAAATAGAAATTTTAGAGCAGAAGAAGGTGGAGAATGAGAATGATTTGAGAAAAACGGATGGGGGTATTTATAGGTTAGATTATTAGCGACGGGTCCATTTGCGACGGGAATCCCGTCGCAAATAGTATTATTTGCGACGGCCACCGTCGCAAATACCTTCGCCCGCATTTATTACGGTCAACCGGTAAATAGTTATTTGCGACGGGACCCGTCGCAAATAACATACTATTTGCGACGGGAATACTTTCCCGTCGCAAATACCTTTTACCACCGCCGGTTATTTGCGACGGGGAAAGGCATCCCCGTCGCAAATAGTTTTCCCCGGATTTGGCGCCAAAGCCCGGGAAAACTATTTGCGACGGGATAGGCTTCCCCGTCGCAAATAGTTTTCCCGCGATTTGGCGCCAAATCGCGGGAAAACTATTTGCGACGGGGAAGCCTATCCCATCGCAAAAGACTACTTATTTGCGACGGGTAAAGACCCCCGTCGCAAATAAGTTTTTAACGGGACTATTTGCGACGGGATTTATTCCCGTCGCAAATAACCCGTCGCAAATACCCATTTTTCCCGTAGTGATTCTAAATATAGGAAAATATCCTAGAATATTAGGGAAGGATGAAGTGAGTTTATTACTAGAAAACATCTCTATCTAGATAGTAAAAGTTTATGTAGTTCTGGTAAATAGGTACCCAGGGGTAATAACTCTAAAAAAGGAACATCAGTCTTAATTTTATAATTAACTAATACATAAAAATGGGCCTTACATCACACTTGTTTTGACACTCAATTGGACATGCTTTGTAAATTTACAAACTATTCATGAACCATCATGAAGGATTTAACTAATGAATATTAATAACTTAGGTTAAGCCTAATATTCCATATATTTGATAATGGTGTCATGATTTATACACCCTATAAGTGATTCTTCATGTTTATGTGGTTTTCCAGTATGTGTATTATTAAAAACACTATGCTTTTGTTTTTTTTAATATTTAAAACCTAATGGAGCCATTTTAATGAATAATGTAATATAAAACGATGTGGTTTTCCTCCAAAGAAGAAAAATTCTATGGGATATGGGATGAAAAATATCATTTCTATTCTCATAAAACTTTATAAATATATGAATCATGATGTACTTATAAACAAACAATGGAGGGAATAGAATTTAGTTGAGTCTTTAATAAATAAACATCAACTATATTTTAGAAGTTCTTTTGAACATCTTGTTACTAAGAAATGGATCTATACCAAGAACTTTTTTTCCCACTCAATAGTGTTTGGAACTTGAAAAATCAATTTTTACTATCTATTATTTGTATGTATAAGTGGATTAATGGTGGAATCTCATTAGGAATACCAGGAAACCTGATGAAATTAACTCTATGGAGTGGGATGAATTTAAGAGCTTATTTTTCAATAATTACTATCTTCATATTCAATAAACAAAAATGGAGAAGGAATTTCTTGGGCTAATAGAGAAGGATGATGAATCAATTAGTTCCTATTAGAAAAATTTTACTAGAATTATGAGGTATTCATTAGGAATTATTAACGAACTTAAAATTAATTTTGATCAATTATTCAGTGGATTTAAAACAAGTCTCCAAAGGGGATTAGCCATATGAGACTTTAGTAGATATGGAGAAATAATTTAATATAATCTCAAGGTGTAAAAGAATTTTTTATTTACCCATCAATATCATAGTTTTGATATGAAAATAAAGATATAATTCAAGGGAAACACTATGAACGATGGAGAGAATAATATGATCTTTCCTTCAAGCTAGATGTGTGGCAGGAAACATGAAAGAAATTTAATTAAGGGGATGGTAAATATTTTAAGTGTTAAAAAGAAGGTTACTAGGAAGTCGAATACCAAAATTATGGAAAATGTTAGCTAATAAAGAAAATAGATGGAAATATCCAAATAATGAACCACCCAAACTCTACTGCATCAAGTGAAACAAGTTTGGATGTTATTTAAATAAATGCCCCAATATAAGGGCTAGTGAGGATGATAAGACAAAAAAACTTCAAAATAAAGAGGAAAGAGGGAAATATTATGCAATAAAAATGCATGAAGAAAATTCTGATAATTAATGGAAACTTATATTTCACAATTTATTTGGAAATTTCATGTTTGATTTTGTATAAATAATCCTGATAGAAATATTATTTTTCATTTTATAGTGAAATTTGATGTAATTTTGAGAATTGATTATTTCTCTATGCCTGAATTCTGGAATAATAAAATCACATTATTTTTCTATTGAATCAAGTATGAACCCAAGATTCCAATGAAAATGACTTTATATAAGACAATAAATTGTTTAAACAATAAACGATTTTTTTTTGTATTTGGATTCACAAGTTATGCTATAGAAGTATTTTAAAAATGGTATTTTTGTTATAATAATCATGAAAAATCTAATAATTTTGTTAAATTTTGAAGTATATATGTCTCTATTTAACATTAAATTAAGATTTAGGGATACTATCATGGGTTTTGGAGTTTAGGTTTGATCATATTTTCAAATTATTAGACATCCATTTTGAGGTTTTATGTGATGAGTCTTTATCATGATTGAGGATATTTTTGGTGATATTTATGGAAATAAAATCCTTTTGTTATTTATTTGTTTTACTAAAAGAGTTATTTGAGGAAGGATGAATTTAAAATTTTAGGATAAGAATAATGGTATTGGTAACCTTTAGGGTTTATCTTATCTTTTATATCAAGGTAAATAAGAGTTTTTTCAACTTGGGAATTAAATTACTATAGTTTTGGAAAAAGGAAAACCCACATGTTGGGTGACAACTTGTCACATCCAGTAAGGCCATGGGGCCTAAACCCAAAACCAATGTACACAAGGGTATAATTACTTCCACTGTAATATGTGAAAGAGTATTTATGGTTGGACAATATGATGGGATATATTTCTGAGTATGTATATTAGTGTTTGGTATGTATATAAGTTAAGGATTATAGATAAATTTTTAAGGGTATACTACAATAATTATCCATAAAATAATGTAAATGGGAAAGCATCACCATGGATTTTATCAAAGGACCCCACAAAATTTATAAGGGAATAATAAAATATGGTTTCTGGTAAAATTTCTTATAATTTCATTACACATAATTTCTATCATTAAAGATTTATTTATAGATTATATTTCCATGATATACATTAAAGAAGTCATAAGGTTACATAGAGTACCAAATTCCATTATGTTTGATCAGGAACTGAGGTTTACCACAAGGGTTTGGATAATTCTTCAGCAAACTCTTGATATGTAGTTGAGATTTATCACAATGTATCATTGTTAGATAAATGGTTAGTTTGAATGAACAATTAAAACCCTAGAGGATATACTGAGATATTATTCTATGGATTTCAAAGGTAATTTGGATAAACACATTCATATAGTTGAGTTTTCTAATAATAATAGCTTTCAGTCAAATAATTCAAATGGATATTTACAAATACCTCTATGGAAAGAAGTATAAATATCAAACTTGATGGAATGGAGTTGGAGAAAGAGTGTTATTTAGACATGAGATACCTGAATGAATGATAGAGAAGGATATTTCTATTCAACATCACATAATGGAAGAACACAATTTACAAAAAAGTTATAATTATAATCGTGGACATGATTTGGAATTTTAAGTAGGTGAGTATGTATTTCTAAGAGTTTCTCTATTTAAGTAAAAAGGAAAAAATAATCCCTAGGTATATCAATCTTTTTGAAATTCATGATGATATCATGTTGATAACATATCATTTTGTGCTTCTACTGAACTTCTATTAAGTTCACGATGTGTTCCACGTATCTCTCTTGAGTAAGTATATACCTCATCCATCTCATGTACTAAACCAAAATTTCACACCACCGATGTAATATATTTTTTATTACAGAACAATATATGGATATTCTAGATCATAGAGAGAATATTCTATGAAATAATATCTCTCACCTGGTCAAAGATTTATAGTGAAACCACCACCTTGAAGAAGCTATGGGAGAACCTAAGAATCTAATAAGTAAG
Source organism: Viscum album (assembly GCA_963277665.1). Classification (NCBI taxonomy): domain Eukaryota; kingdom Viridiplantae; phylum Streptophyta; class Magnoliopsida; order Santalales; family Viscaceae; genus Viscum; species Viscum album. The sequence continues at coordinate 714,164,885 of OY728156.1, forward strand.
AAGTATCCTTAGATATTTATGTGAAAGTGATATAATTTATATTTTGAAATTCATTTTAATTGTGCAGAGTGTAACATGCTGAATATTTATGAAATGTTTTCAATTAAATTTAATTTTTTCGATAACATGTGACATAGGCAACACTAAGTTTTTACAAAAGATGACAAACTATTAACATATATTTATTTAATATGATAGCTATCATAAAGCTATTGGAATGAATTTTATGAATATGATAAAATAAATTATAAAAATATATGGTTTACACATGTATAAAAAATAAATAATTTGGAAAAAAATTAGTTATAAATGAAAATAAAAACCATTTGAAAATAAAGGAAATTTTTATTTGAGAAATAATTTTTGTATAAAAAATTTCATTTTACCTAAATAAATAAATAAAATCTTTTTTTGATCTAGTATAATGAAATTTATAGATTTTATATTCAATAAAATTATTAACAATCATCTAATATTTTTTCTAGACATAAGATAAGAATGAATTAAATTTTAGGCTTAAAAAAATATATTTTTTATAAAAATTACTTTTGTCGCATTTCGTGAAAGTATATGAAAATTAATTTCTGAAATAAAGATAAAATTTAGTTTAAAAAATAAAACTAATTTTTTAAATAATAATTTCTAAATCATCTTGGATTTAATTTTCGATAGTTTTATGAAAATACAATTTTTTAATGAATAGTTAAAAATATTGGTTTTTATTAAAAAAAAATTTTAATTTAAAAAATTTATAAGTTAATTTTTTATATGGTATTAAAAGTAAAATTAGTTCAATTAAATATTTATTTTTCCAATTTATTTCATTTAAATCAATTTTATATTTTATTTTTATATAAAAACTTCTTAAACTTTTCAAATGTTTTTATATGGAAACCAAATTTTTCATAGAGTCTACATGTTTAAGTTTTATCTGAATTCTTAATCTTATGTTAATGATATTTTTAAAAATGTAATTAATATTTTTAATCATAATAATTTATATTTTATAAAATGGGAAACTTTATCATTGGTCAAAATGAATAATAAAATTAGTAAACATTAATACAATGCTTAAGGTTAAAATGGGTTTATCAGGTGTTAAAATAAAAATATTAAAGGTAAAATGACATAATAACTTTTCCAATAAATATTTTCAAAAAAAATTATTAACTTATAACTTCTAAAGTTCAATAAATTTCCTTTTTAATCCTTTTGGAATGTGAAAAACATGGGTACACTTTATTCGTTTAAAAAATTCATTGTGTGTCTCTCCCCCACTTATAAAAGGCCACACCTCTCCTCTCCTCTTTACACTAATAGAAACCTTTGGTTCATCAAAGAACAAGAAAAATATATTTCTTAATTCCTCTCTATATCTTATATCCAATATTTTTATTTGGAATCCATCCTATTAGGGCGTTAGGTGTAAACCTAAATAGGTTTTTATGAAGAAGTGGTATAGTCTTAAACATTCATTTTTATTTTAATTCTTCCTATAACTCATAAAATTATTATTCAACTATGATTATTTAATAATTTTTTTTATAACATATAATTAAATGTTATTATTTTAATTTCACAGCCTGTATTCATCCCCTCTTCCATAAAATGGGAAAGGAAACCGTCGACCGTGTTTATGAAAAACTACCACTTCCCAAACCGATGTTAATCATTTTCCATCAAAACATATCATGGATGTATATAATGATTAAATAAATATTTATATAATATAGTTATGATATTATTATATTTATATAATTATAATATCACACCTAAATTTTTAACTTACAATATATTGAAAAATAATGACTTTTCACATGTTTACAAAGGACAACCGCCACACAAACTGATGTATTGTTTATTTCATCTCTATTTTACATAGATGGAAATTGAGATATATGAATTGAATATATATAATATTTGTAACATAATTATAATTCTTAAATTATCATATCACATATAACTTTTTTACTTTCCATTCCAAGAGGGATACAATATCGTGGCAAGTGTGTATGGAAGAGTATCGCCCAACAAAGCGATGTGATTTATTTTTCCCCAAAAAATTGAATATAAGGTAATAAGGATATTATTAACAAATATATGTGATTTATATTAAGTAATAATTATTATATATAGGATAATTATTATTTACCATTCTTTTTTTTCATCCGTTAAAAAATGGAAACAACATTTATGCGTATGTACGACCTAACGTCTCAATGAATGGTGTATTTCATTTTATATCTATAAATTGTATGGATTACTAAAAATAAATATATAATGTATATATTTTGTATTTATTTTATGGTTAAAATTTTATAGATGATGTAACCATAATCATAGTAAAAGGTTAATAAATACCAAATCAAAATATATATGAAAGACAAAGTAGTTAGTACCCATAATGTGATTTTAACCAGGAATTGTTAGTAAATGGGTAAGAAATGGATATATGTAAATCATATATGGTATTATATAAATATATTTATGGTTATATAATATATTTATAATAAATATGTATTTATTATTATGGAGTTTCTAATGTTTAGAAAGGAATTTGATACTGAAGGTAATGGATTTTTTGTCTCAATTTGTCATTTTTGGGTCGTATGATATGTTATGAAACTATCATATTTTAGGAGGTGTATATACACATGATTTTAAGTGTTATATAGGTTAATATATGATTAAAATTTTCATGAAACCAATTTATTTTTATCGGTTCTGATATGATAATTATTTATGACTACAATTTCTTTTCATGGGTTTTTATATGGTGAATGTTTTATTATCTTGTGGGACACATATGTATGATTTAAAATATGTTAATGGTTAGACCTATATCTCCCTATAATTATATTGGTAAATATTGATATCTCATGAGATAAATAGGTCTAGAATGGGTACTAAACCTAGTTTAGTAATGAAATTTTCCCTCTATGTTAGCCCTTGGAGTGAACCTTGACTACAACGATTGTTCGGGGAGTGAACCCATTACTATATGATACTTTTGAAAATGTTATTTTACTACCCAAGAAATGGTTTTCTATGCTTATGTGTATGAAAAATTTCTATATATTTTTCTACTGTTTTTCTATCATTGATCATGTTTTTTTCTTATAAATCATGTCTTATGAACTACCAAAATATATTACATGAATCAATATTATGATCTATGATATTAAGGGTATGGTTTTTGAATGTTATATTCATGTTCTCATACCCTTATACCCATTTTATGTTTACATTTCTCCCTTATTTACCCTTAATAATCATATGAGCTCACCCTTTCTTATGTTTATCTTCCATTGGTTATGAGGATTGGTATTAATTTCAATATTTCTAAGAAGGGTTTTATTTATAAGGAACAAAATAGAAGATAATGTTGAACTATTATGAATAGGTCATTTAGGTTTCCATGTTTCCAAAGGCACTATAAATTTAGGATACTCAAGAATTTTTGTGTGTAATGTATTGAATATTGACCCAAAAAGTGTTATATCTTTGTATAAATGGCTTGGGTATCGATAGATTTAAAAATGGATGTACTAATAAAGAGACTTATAAAAGTGGATTTCAATTGGGTATTCTAGTTAAATATAGGGAAAAGGCCTTATAAATGGTTGTATTGTTATTGTTTTTATTCTAGATAAAGAAACATGATTTTTTAAAATTAGTTGAATGTGATATTTGATTTTATATAGTTATGAGTGAAAAAATATTTTCATATTACAATTTCAAACTATTGTTAAAAGTCTATTTAGTGAAATTAAATGCATGAACTATGTAATTCTTACCTATTGTATGGTTCTATACTCACACCTTACCTCTTCCACTCATCATCAGTTAACTTGATCCATTTTGATGGTATAGGTTTAGGTTTTTAATTGATCTTGGAGTTGGTTGGTATTGTGAAAATACAATACCAAGATGTCACAAAAAGATCATGATGGGTATTTTGGGTTTTCATTTCAATAATGGTTATATTGTCAATTTTAGCATTATATATTCTAGTTGATGTTGTACCTATTCTACAAATGTTGTATTATTTATTTGGATTTGTTTATTTTTATTGTTTTTTATTGTTAGGAAATTTTTTTATCTTAAATTTACAAAATTATTTGTTTTATTTAGTGTGTATGTCCTTTATATGGATGGTTCATGCATAATTTTTTTGAATTATACTACTACTTATAAAATATTATTAATTGGGTGAAATCATTCCCACAACATGTTATTTTATTCCTTGGTACTAGTTTCTCACTATGGGTGATCAAGGATGTACCTTAAGTGATTTTATAACCAAATCGAGTGTTTGGTTTAGTGGTGTAATAGAGTTAGTTCATGATAACATACGTGTAGAAATATGAGTTCCCTATGACATATTTCACTATAAAAATGAATCTTCCCCCATAATTTCCTATTATAGGTTTCTCTTGATAGATAATGTCACAGTGCTCAATCACACTGAATTCCTCCACTGATTTATGTTACTTATGAAGCTTAGGATTCATGGAAGATAGTATTAAACATGGTACATCTAATAAATAATTCACAGTCTTCATATTAGTATCCTCATTATCCTGAGGGCTAGTATCAGTAGGTTCACCTCAGTTAGTTTCATCCAAGATATATAATTTCACATCATGTTATATATAAATTATCAAATTATGACACTGGTTAATGTAATTACTTCAATTCAATTTTTCATTCTCAAGAAAATATATCAATGATAAATTTTTGTATGTTTTTTATTTCATAAAAACTTATAAAAATATTTAAAATTATTAGTATTATATATGTTTTTATATAATATTATAATTCAATCAATATACTACTACTAAAACAACAACACTAAAAATTATGGATTTAGTGGGATAAATTCTATATTTCTATATGTATCTACATAACTAGCCTCATATCGTAAGGAATGAATATATAGACATACAAACCTTGTCAATTGTAACTAATAAAATTTTTAGATTATTGAGTAAATAAAATCTTTGTCAACTTATCTCACGCATATACCCAATACCATGCCTCTAGGTTCTAATATAATTTAGGTTCTTATTCTAGTGTCATACAACATTCACATAAGGATGTCTACTAACCTTTTTTCCAACTCAAGATAGAATATTGATTTTTAGGTATGCTGAAACCATATATTTGGTCGATGAAGGCCATGATGGATTTGAATCATGTTGAATAGTATCTAAAACTTAGATATTTAATAAAGGATTTTATTTTTTCTCTAATAATTAATATTATAGATATTACATAGGTAAACTATATGATGTTCCCAATCAGGATCCAAGTATCACTGAGAGGGGGTGGCGGTGAATCATTGACGTCTTTTTCTTTTTTTATTTTCTTATTTTATGAAACAACCTTAAACTACTATTAAATATTTCCTTCCTTTATGAACACACACAACCACATGAACACAAGATTTACAAGTTTCACTACTCAACAAGAGTAGCTACATCCTTGGTATGGTACAAAAACAATTCAGTACCACACAATCCACTATAAAACAATCGTTTGATGTAGAATACAATCAGTAGGATATTAATGTGTAGCGCTTGTAAAAAAATATACAAGTGTGTGTTCCCCATCATAGTACAAATAGAAGATTACAATATTTCAATGATTCTAGAAAATTTAATAGGTTTATTATTTGAAGTAAAAATCTTCACTTTCCTACACAGAAGCTGGTAAAAACTATATTATGCACAGCTAAATTTGTGCAAAGAACCCAAATCTTTCACTCATCCTTTTAGGAGTATTGTGCACAAATTTTATTCCACATGCACAAGATTTTAATTTTTCATAAAAAACCTCTTGCATGAAACATTAATCTTTCATGAAACTATCTTCTTCCATGAAACTTCTCCTTCTTGTAGGTAACTCTAATTCTTTAGCGCACTCCCCTTTACTTAAAATTCCTTTGCACCTCAGATCTCGGGATTTCCTGAAGTGTTGAGTTTTACAAATGATATGGGTTGGCCTCTTATTTATAGGGCTTTCTGACCCCTATATGTAAAAACCCTGACGTGTCACGCAAAACCCTAACGTATCGCGTGAAACACCATTTCATGTCACATTGGGCGCATAAGTCTCTTTCGTGCAAACCTCGTCTTTCATGCACTTCTTGAATATTTCATGCACTTCATGCCTTTATTATTTTTTGATCTTCTAACCTTGAATCATGCCTTGCATGCAACATTATAAGCCATCTTCATACTTTCATAGAATATCCTTCACCAAAAACATATTTCTCCATCTCTTGATTTTCATCCCCACAAATTTGGAAAACAATAGGAAATGACCCCACCTTAAAATCTGATTTGGAAAGAATACCAATGATGATTAATTATCATCTAGATTATTTGATAGAAAACTGATTTCATCATGGACCATATCTATCATGATATATTGTCTTTGACCTAACATCTTTAGCATCATCATATTTTCAGAGGAATGTTCTACAACCCTCCTATCTTCCAGTACCATCATTCTTCCAATCAAAACTGAATATGATTGAGAGCACAATTACTCTCCCTTTCCATTATAAGTCTTTCATTAGAAGTTAAAATAAATTATTATATTTTTAAAATACAAATCTTCAAATCATCAACTTATTTTCAAGTCCTTTACAAAGTGTACTTATTTATCTTCTTTGACAACAAAAGACAACACTCTGCAAAAAAACTCCTCTTACTTCCTTCTCCATTCAACTTGGTCCAAAAAATATATGATTTTATTCATAGTAACTCGAAAATATATATCTTATACACACTTGATAAATATTATAAATATTTCATTATTTATTAAAATAGCTCATTTACTTTCTTATCACATATGATGTTTTAGATTTTAATCACATTACCCAACAAAATTATATCTCTCCACATTAATTTAAATTGGACAAAAATATCTATAATTATTAAGGAGTATATTGGGATAGATCATATGGCCTATGATATTTCACAAAGGGTATGAGAGGAAAATCACCACCAAGAATTAACCTCAGGTAGATAAATATTGTAATGAACTAATCTAGGACACACTACCCTAGTACCTAAGATGGTATGCCCCAAATCTTGGAGTGTGTTCCAAATCACTACAGATTGGAAAAAATCATCGAGGTGGGAAATATACTCAATTGGGAATGATTTTTTAGAATGAAATATAATCCAAAAAATATATTACAATGGAAGAATGTTTCACAATAAATCCATCAATATGAGTTTAGATACCAAATAAATGAATACTTTTCCAACGTGAGAGAATCTAAATAATCAACTAATTCAATATAAAACATAATAATAACAAAAATGAAAAATAAACATAACTATAACTTATAACATTTAAAAATTCAACCACACATCTACATGAAAAAAAAATTGAAATAAATAAATGATTGATGATGAATGAAGGAAGAGGTGGTCAAATATAATTAACATTACTTTAATAAATAACCGGATATATGATTAAAAAATGAAACCAACTACCCATATCCATATTTAAAGTAAATTAACTTCACTTAAAACCTCATTTATACCCAAAAATAAGGATTCAACCATCCATTAGGTCAATATAACAATGCCTTAACTGCATAAAATGAAAACAATTCTATATATAGAGGAAGTTTTCATATAATAGTTGACTAAAATCATGGCCATTATGATTTATCCACATACTCTATACAAGTTATTTTGAAAATAAACCATGCAATGTTAATTTTAAATAGAACTGATTGAAGTATTTTATTTACATTTAAAAAAACAAAATAAAAATAGAGGAAATTTATGAGAGAATGATCTTAGATTCCAAGTAGTAAAGACATTATATGAAAATAATTATACTTGAACACATCTTAAAGAAAAAATTATTATTATTATTTTGAAACCATTATTTAACCTTATATTTGAAATACCCATGGATTTAAAACCCTAGATATACATTGAAATCAAATAGATTTTCATAAATAAAAAAACTATAGAAGAGTGGTAAAATAAAAATGGAATCCTCAAAATCATGAACATAAACTAATATATAATCATCATAGAACATTATAAATACATAAAAGATGTGAACCTGAAGAAATAAAGCAATAGGTATCATAAGAGGAAATAAATAAACACATTCATAATAAAATCATACAACTATCATATAATAATCATCACGGGATAACACTATAGAAACTAAGAATATATTTTAGAACACAGCTAAATTAAATACATTATATGGCTAGCTAATGTTCCAAACTAAAAATATAATTTATTTTATATCTTCTAGCCCCATCTAGTGTCAAATACACTTAGAAGATAAATGATTATGCACTAGGTGGGGTAAAATTTAGTGTGAAATATCAACTAGTGCAATATGCACCTTTTTAACACTCACTTATTTACCAAATAATTTATATAACACTAAAAATAAATGTAATAAATAAAATCAAGAAAATTTGATATCAAACAAATGAAATATATCAAATACAATCACACATCACTTAGGACCACCCTTCAAAGAATCATACCCCTTCCATGAACATAATAAATCATATATCATATTATAATCCATCTTAATATAAACAAAAAAATAAGGGGTAATATCTTCCAGGGGTGAAGCACATAGTGAAACATTTCACTTCATTTTTGGAAAGAAATTTAGTAATTTAAAACCAATCCAAATACAAATAACACTATATCTTTATAAGTACAAGTAAATAAAGTCTAATAATATATCACTTTAGACAAAAAGAGGGTGAACATAATTTCCCTTATTTATAAATAATTATAAACATTGAATAAAACACTTAAACTAATCTAGACCCCTTTTTTATCCCATGAAAATATTAATTTAATCATAATATTCATTCTTTTCAAATCATGATAAATCCTTATATTAAATTAACTTAGATTATTTCATAATAAATATGCCCCAATCATTTTAGTGAGAACATGTAGTTCTAAACATCACATGAGTAGAAATTGTATATTTGTTGAATAAAAAATAACAGTTACACCAAATTAATTTTTGTTAAAAAAATATCCCATAAAACAATTATTTAAATACTATATAATATTTTAATAAAATATAATACCATTGTAAATTGAAAATAAAATATATTTTAATAATAAAAAATTGTTAGATCCACTGATAGGTAATCGATTAATATGTTCTTGAACCGTGTTATTCCAAAAAAATAAAAAATGATGAAACATTAGAAGACCATGAAAATAACTATAAAATGAACAATGTGTAAAGACTCGTAAATTTCAAGGAAATTTTTTTCTTAATATTCTTTGGAATTTTACAAGAACGCAGTTTCTGACGGAACCTGATTCCGAGGCCCGGTGTGCCCGGAATCATTTTTCGAAGTTTGGCTCGGGTACGTTTAGTGAAAAAACGAGCGGGTTTTTATAACTTTTAAACCGGTGCCCGGAATCGAATTCTGAGGGCACCGATGGGATCGCAGCGCCGGTATTTTCTTAGAAACTCCTCTTTCGAAGTTGCGTTTGCTCGGGTGTGGTTTTTAATTTTTGGGCTTTAAGTTAATAAATAAAATGAAGTGGTGTGACAACATTATTTTTATTTCACTTAAAGCCACTTAATAGCCACTTAATGCTTCTTAAGATATGTTTAAGTGGTTAGGGTACAATTCAAAATATCCTACCTTCTTGGTAGGATATTTGTGAGGTGGGGCCCGCACGAGCCCCATCGTTTCTTTTCTGCTAAGTAACACACCCACGAAAACCCCTATTAAATAAAAGTCAACTGGGGAGTTTTCTTAAACAATTAAACGCTCTTATTAATTGGGCGGTTTATTCGTTGAAATTAATTCTATGAATAAATGGGTCATTACTTAGTTTGTTTTTCGTTTGTTGGCATGTTAATAAAATAAGACCAACATTTTTCTTCTGGAGTGTTGTTCATTGAGAGGATTTGATAGAACCTTATGTACTTCATCCTCCTTCGCGAAGAACGCGAAGAACGCGAAGAACGCTGGCCTTCGATGAAAGGCGACGAAGAACGCCGAACCCTTGGAGATCGACGACGCGGCGCCGCGTTCCGCGACGCCAACGATTCTCCTCTTACGACGTTCTTCTCTGACGTTCCTTCTTCAGCGACAAATCTCCGAACATCTGCTTGAGGTAGGAGTTATAAAATCTTTTAAATTCCTTTGTGGTTTTTATCCTCTACATGGATTTAATTTTTATAATTAAATCCATGTGTTTCCTTTAAACCTCGGAGATCGTCGACGCGACGCCCTTTTGCAACGACGCGACGCCCTTCCGCGATGCGACGATCACCTCCTACCGCGACGGTCAATTCCGCGACGAACTCGCATCCGATGGCGACGACGAGGTAGGGATTTTATTTGAAAATAATATTTCATTCCCGTAGTTGATTCCTTCTAAAACAAAGATCCCGGGATCAAAGTGCAATTTTAATTTATTAAAATTGTATCTTGTTATGTTTTCATGTGTTGATCATTATTTCCCGATTGCTATCACCTAATGCAGAGGGTGTGGGCCAATAAAACACAGCCCGACAACCCTCCACAGTTCTTCATTAATGTGCGGAACGGCGGACAACGACAAAGCGGGCCGCAGAGATGATTGGTTGATTCCGCAGTGAAGAATGGGACCCGGGAGGATCTACGACGCAAACAGAAACGAAATCAGACCACCGGAGCAACTCCGGTGGCCCGCAGACTCCACCGGCAGCCGTAGGCGGTTCCGCAGCCGCACAGAACCGAAGGCAGGGACGCGATGGACTGGCCGTGTTCGGTGACACCGAGCGGCCCCATGCGGGGCCGCAGCTTCGTTTCACGTAGGGGAAACATGCCCCCTGCAGCTTCCTCTTGCTCGACCGCTCGACCGAGCCGAGCCGAGCCGAGCCGACCGGCCGGGTCGCGCCCAGGCCGGGCCGGGCCGCCCTGGCCGAGAGGGTTCGCGCCAAACCGGGTCGGACCCGGACCCGGGTCGGGTCGACCCGGTTCGGGCCAACCCAGGGGGGTTGGGCCGGGTCGGTCCGGGCCCAGACCCCCCCTTTCCAGACCTTTTCGGTCTTTTGATCATAACTTGAGATACGGTCCTCCGAACGACGCACCGTCAGCGGAGATGTGATCCTTGGATTGAGACGGTCGTTTCGGTATATCTCAATAAAGGTTTTAGAATACTTTGGGTTCGGCCGGGTTGGTTCGTAAAAGAAACCAACCGGGCCCTCGGAGCGGAAACACTAATATCTTTTGCTTCGGACGTCCGATTGACATGACGTCGACTTTTTTGTTTTCCTCTAAGTGAGACGGATCTTTTGGCTTACTCCGCCTGAGGTTTGGACGTAGGTGGAGTATGGTCGGGTAGGTTTTGACTTAGAAACCAATCGCCCCCCTGGGACAAAAAAGCCAATAACTCTCAGACCGTGCGTTCGATTGACGCGCCATCTGCGACGTTAAGTTCCTGTTGGCGACACAGAACTTTTGGATACATCAACTTGGGACTATGTGTCAGTTTATGTATCAGCCTCTCGGCTTGTGGAGTGGACCCTCCTGAACGATCTTGCTGTGTGCAGGAACCCTAGAGCTGGCTGCGACTGCTACTGTGATGACGACGACTGTGCAGAGATCCTCAGTGGATTCGACTGCGACGATGACAACACTCAGCGATCTTTTGTGGGTCAGTGCTACTGATCCTGTGTGGGTCCGATTTTGTGTGGTTCAGCTCTCAGTGGTCCTGTGTGGGCCAGCGCCTACAGGTCCTGTGTGGGCCCGATTCTGTGTGGGTCTTTGTGGGGGTTAGTTACCTATCGATCCTTTGTAGGTCAGATCCTTTGTGGGTCATTGCGGGGGTCAGTACCTAATGATCCTTTGTGGGTTTGACGACTTAGATGGATCAATGATCATCTCTATCGTCATTCGAAGAAGTATATCTATGTGAGCTGAATCCTGTTTTGCTTTACTTTGTGGATTGCATTGTGCTATCCTATGTGGATTACGTTTTACTTTCCTTTGTGGATTGTGTTGTGCTATCCTGTGTGGATTTACGTTTTTATTTCCTGTGTGACTGGGTTGTACTTGATCTCGGATGTTGGAGCTGAGCGAGAAATGATTACTTAGGTATTTGTATGGGCATATACCTAAGCCGTGTTGGATGTTACTTCGTGATTGTATCTTTCCTTTGTGGTTTATCCTTTGTGGATTTTGGGAGAACTTAGGGGGTCTCGAGGTCCGTACTAAGTAGCTTATACTCACCCCCGCATGGGCTATGCCCGCACTAAGTTGTGTTGGTTGCAGACGACGGACAACGCTGATCGTGGTGGAGGCTTGCGGAGCAGGACGGTACCTGGAGGTGGACCACTGGGCGGGGTGTACTCCGAGCGAACGGCTGGACCGAGGAGCTGTGGAGGCTATCTATACTAACCCTTCACGTGGGACTTCTAAAGGACAGCTTGACGCTATGGCTTTTCCTTTCAGTTTCTGTTTTTCCCCTTTCAATTGTACTTTACAGTTGAGCTTGTATTTCCGGCCCCCTTTACTTTTCCGCACTAACTGTTATACCAGTTTTTACATAGTGTTTACTTTTCTTCCGCTTGCTTACTCTATGGTGCTTGTTTAATTTACAAATGCAATGCATTCCCTTTACCGGACTTTACGCCTTGGTGCTAGTCTCCAGCCCCTGGCCTATGGAAAGTGGGCTTTGGGTAGTCACGGCACGGGCCCCGAGGACGGGTCGTGACAAATTGGTATCAGAGGAGTTTGGTTCTATCGCAGACTCTGATCTTTCTTCTATATGAAGCAATAGTGTTTAGCGTATTGGGTGTGGTTATTAGTCCAGGGAGTTCAGTGTTGGTGCGGAGACCGACGTATCCATACACCAGGACCCTGACTTCTGATTTCCGACTTAATGCACAAAAACATTGATTGCATGTGTGTTTCAAGTTTTATTTGTGATCACTTTGTATCAGCTCACCAGGTATACTGTTCTGACCATGGCACACCTGTTTCTTTTCAGGATGGCCCCATGACGGCAGCCAGCTAGGGTTCCGAGAGTTGGGCGTGACGACAGCCTGCCGAGTGACAAGGCCTCGGTACAGGGCCCTTTGACAACGGAGGCACTGGCGGTACCTCTACTCGCCGAGCCACCGATGATTCCAGCCCCAGCCGCTAACGATGCACGTCTTCTTAGTGCAATGCATGAGTTCCAGAGCTAGCGACCACCTAGGTTCCATGGGGAGATGGACCCCCAGGCGGCCGAGGACTGGCTGGAGGCAGTGGTACGAGTTTTCAGGCTAGTGAGGACACCAGCAGACCTCATGGAGATCCTCACAGTGAGCCTACTGCACGCAGCAGCGGGCCGATGGTGGAGCTTGATGCTCCAGGTGCATGATGAGGCATCTCTTCTCTGGATGGACTTTGAGAGCCTCTTCCGCTCAGAGTTCATCCCAGCCACCCTTCATGCATTGCGCATCCATGAGCTTCTTCAGCTGCGGTAGGGTAGCTTGACGGTCACCCAGTACTCGGCGAGATTTACCGATCTCTCACGCTACTCGACAGACATGGTATGGGACCCAATCTTCTAGGCCTGGACCTTTGAGTAGGGATTGACACATGAGATCAGGGCATCGCTGATCTCCCTCGGCATTCCGACTCAGGAAGGAGTACTAGAGAGAGCCCTTTTGATCGAGAGCTTTCTTGCTGAGATTTCTCCTACGTCGAGACCTACCGCGGGGTGGCACGTAGCAGAGTCTTCTGCAGCAGGCAGTCGACAGATGACTCAGGGGTCTAGGCAGACCAGACCCTCACGCAGACGACCTCAGGACACTGGCTCAGTAGTACGGGGAACAGAGCGTGGAGCCAGTCCTTCGAGAGGCAGGCGGTGCTACACATGCGGCGGGCAGGGCCACATGGCTCGTGACTGCCCGAACCACCGTGCCGAGGAGAAGTAGACGGTTGAGGGGACACCCTAGCATCGACATAGGGTCAACCGTGGTGGTCCGAAGGTAGGAGGAGGACGAGGTAGAGGAGCTGGCCGAGCACCAGGTGGTGGGCGACGCTTTGAGGCTCTACCAGCACCACCACCAGGAGGTCCACCCCGGCCATAGGGTGATGGAGGGCGGAGACAGGCACAGATCCAGGCAGCGGAGGCCTATGACCACGGCGCGCCTGAGATGATTCAAGGTACGATCTGTGTCTATTCCACCCTTGCTGCAGTTCTTATAGACACTTGAGCGAGTCACTCTTTCATAGCCGCTGCCCTTGTTCACAGCTCGGAGATTCTGACAGAGCTGTTGGCTCGATCCTTACGGCTAGAGGTTCCTTCGGGAGCAGACTCGATGATTACGCACTGGTTCTGGCAGTGTGAGCTTACTCTAGGAGGTGAGAGCTTCGGCTGGGATCTTCATGTAGCGGCGTCGAGGACTTACGACGTCATCTTGGGCATGGATTGGTTATCTATAGTTCATGCTCAGATTAACTGAATTATGTGCATGGTGTGATGTGTATGCACCGACGGGATCAGGTTCACCTTCACCGGCGAGAAGGGGTCCTTCGCAGCATAGGATGAACTTCCGCAGAGGAGAGGAAAACCCATCACTCATCAGTTGGCTAGCCTCATCCTAGGATCAGTTGATGTGCGGAGTCTTAGTTTTCCTGCAGTGGTGGATCAGTATGTGGACGTCTTTTCGGAAACGTTCCAGGGCTACCTCCTCGCAGAGAGGTAGACTTTTATATTGACCTATACCCCGAGACAACGCCGATATCAACTCCATCATATCGGATGGCCCCTGCTGAGTTTTGAGAGCTACGGGTACAGTTGGAGGACTTGCAGGGAAAGGGTTTCATCTGACCCAGTGTTTCACCCTGGGCTTCCCTGATTTTGTTTGCCAAGAAGGCGGATGGGAGCTTGCGACTTTGTGTCGACTATCGTCTCTTGAAACAGGTGACGGTGAGGAACATGTATCCTCTACCAAGGATTGATGACCTATTTGATCAGCTCAAGGGAGCATGGTGGTCCTCAAAGATGGACCTTAGGTCAGGCTATCACCAGCTCAGAGTTCGAGATGAGGACGTGCAGAAGACGGCCTTCAGATGTCGGTATGGCCACTATGATTTCTTGGTTATGCCTTTCGGCGTAACCAATGCTCCAGCAGTGTTCATGTCCCTCATGAACAGGATCTTTTAGCCATACCTTGATCATTTTGTCGTGGTCTTCATCGATGACATTTTGATTTACTCGAAGACTGAGGAGGAGCACGCCTACCACTTGCGTGTTGAACTAGACACACTCTGAGAGCACCAGCTTTATGGAAAGCTCTCGAAGTGTCAGTTCGGGATACGTGAGGTCCACTTCTTGGGACGCGTCATTTATAAGGCAGGAGTTGCGGTGGATCCCGCGAAGATCGAGGAAGTGGTAGCTTGGGAGCCACCCAAGAGGGTGACGGAGGCGCAGAGTTTCTTGGGACTAGCTGGATACTATCGAAGATTTGTGCCAGACTTCTCCAGAGTTGCGGAACCACTCTCAGATTTAACGAAGAAGGGGAAACCCATTGTGTGGTTAGACAGATGTCAGCAGAGCTTCCAGGAGATGAGACAGAGATTGACCAGCACCCCTATCTTGAGGTTTCCTGAGGAGGGAGTAGGGTACGTAGTCTACTGCGATGCATCAGGGACCAAACTCGGATGTGTCCTGATGTAGGAGCGGGTAGTGATCGCCTATGGATCACATCAGTTGAGGCCACATGATTATAACTACGCTACCCATGACTTAGAGTTAGCAGTAGTAGTCTTCGCCCCGAAGACTAGGCGACACTATCGGATGGGCGAGCGCTTTACAGACTTTTCTGACCATCAGAGTCTCAGGTACATCTTCTCGCAGAAAGACCTGAACCTAAGACAGCGGCGATGGATCGAGTTCATCCAGGACTATGACTTTGAGATAGTCTATACTCCTGAGAAGGGGAATGTGGTAGCCGATGCTCTCAACAGGAGGACGGGCATTCAACTACTTGAGGAGGCGACAGAGCAGCTAGCCACTTTGCAGATATCCTTTGTGGATAGAGATGGAGCAGCCTTCCTTCAGTCTCTCACAGTCACTCCTCCACTACTGCAGCGGGTCAGAGAGGAACAGCATGGGGACGCCGACTGTGAGACACGGCGTGCACAGTTATCCTCAGGGAAGGCACCTAATGGATTCTCCTTTGGAGAAGAGCACAACATCCTTTTCAGAGGACGTACCTTGGTACCAGTCACTTTACGAGAGGAGGTGCTGAGAGAGTTTCACACTTCTCCTTTGGAGGTACATCCTGGAGTGGAAAAGATGTACCAGGACCTCAGACGACAGCACTGGTGGCCAGGAATGAAGAAGGCTGTAGCGGAGTTCGTTTCTCGATGCCTCACCTGCCAGCAGGTGAAGGCAGAGCATCAGGTACCAGCAGGCTTGGGACAGACCTTGGAGGTCCTGGAGTGGAAGTGGGACGGGATATCTATGGACTTTGTGACTGGACTTCCATGCACTTCCAGAGGTCATGACTCCATTTGGGTGATTTTCGACCGACTCACCAAGTTGGATCACTTCTTACCCACCAGAGAGCAGGGCTCAGTGGAGAGCTTGGGGCATCTCTATGTTCAAGACATAGTATGGCATCACGGTGTGCCATCATCTATCATCTCCGATCGAGATTCTCACTTTACTTCCCGGCTTTGGAAGGGGTTGTAGGAGGCGTTTGGGACACAACTACGTCTAAGCACCGCCTTTCACCCTCAGACGAATGGTCAGACGGAGAGGACCATTCAGACTCTTGAGGAAATGCTCCGCGCATGTGTCCTCGACTTTGGTCGCAGCTGGGAGGACCACCTACCCTTGGTGGAGTTCGCGTACAACAACAACTACCACTACACCATCGGGATGGCACTGTACGAGGCATTGTACGACAGACCTTGCAGATCTCCTTTGTGCTGGACAAACCCTGGGGAGTCAGCACTTGTGGCACCAGAGATGGTCCGGGCCACGACAGAGAAGGTCCAGGTCATCCAGGAGTAGATGAGGACAGATCAAAGCCGGCAGAAGTCTTACGCTGATAGGAGGCGGAGGCCACTAGAGTTCGAGGATGGAGACCACGTCTTCTTGCATGTCTCACCTTGACTTGGATTACGGAGATTTGGCCGAGGCGGAAAGTTGTCTCCACACTTCATCGGACTATTCCAGGTCCTCAGCAGGATTGGCGAGGTGTATTATCGCCTGACTCTACCACCTCAGTTGCACCAGGTGCATGACATCTTCCACGTATCTCAGCTGAGGAGATACGTGCACGACCCGACACACATCATTGACCATTGGGAGCTAGACATTGATGATGGAGCGACTTTTGCGGAGGTCCCAGTGGAGATCGAGGATCGATAAGAGCGAGTCCTATATGGATGGTCAATTCCTCTAGTGCGCATCATATGGCAGCACGGGAACCTCCAGGAGAGCACATTGTAGCGGGAGACTCAGATGCGTGCTCAGTACCCACATTTGTTTCCCTAGCTTATGATGTATCTTTACAGGGACGTAAAGCCCTGAGGTGGGAGTGATGTAAAGACCCGTAAATTTCAAGTAAATTTTTTTCTTAATTTTCTTTGGAATTTTACAAGAACTCAGTTTCTGACGGAACCTGATTCCAAGGCCTGGTGTGCCCGGAATCATTTTTCGAAGATTGGCTCGGGTACGTTCAGTGAACCAACGAGCGGGTTTTTCTAGCTTTTAAACCAGTTCCTAGAATCGAATTCTGAGGGCACCGATGGGATCGCAGCGCCGGTATTTGCTTAGAATCGCCTCGTCCAGAGTTGCGTTTTCTTGGGTGTGGTTTTTAATTTTTGGGCTTTAAGTTAAGAAATAAAATAAAGTGGTGCGACAACATTATTTTTATTTCACTTAAAGCCACTTAAAAGCCACTTAAAGCTGCTTAAGCAAAGTTTAAGTGGTTAGGGTACAATTCAAAATATCCTACCCTCTTGGTAGGATATTTGTGAGGTAGGGCCCGCACGAGCCCCACCATTTCTTTTCCGCTAAGTAACGCATCCCCAAAAACCCCTATTAAATAAAAGTCAACTGGGGCGTTTTCTTAAAAAATTAAACGGTCCTATTAATTGGCTGGTTTATTTGTTGAAATTAATTCTATGAATTAATGGGTTGTTACTTAGTTTTTGTCGTTTGTTGGCATGTTAATAAAATAAGACCAACATTTTTCTTCTTGAGTGTTGTTCATTGAGAGGATTTGACAGAACCTTAAGTCCTTCATCCTCCTTCGCGAAGAATGCGAAGAACGCGAAGAACGCGAAGAAAGCCGGCCTTAGACGAAATGCGATGAAGAACGTCGAACCCTTGGAGATAGATGACGCGGCGCCGCGTTCCGTGACTCCAAAAATTCTCCTATTGCGACATTCTTCTGCAATGTTTCTTCTTCCGTGACAAATCTCCGAACATCTGCTTGAGGTAGGAGTTATAAAATATTTTAAATTCCTTTGTGGTTTTTATCATCTACATGGATTTAATTGTTATAATTAAATCCGTGTGTTTCCTTTAAACCTCGATGATCATTGACACAACGCCCTTCCGTGACGATGCGACTCCCTTCCGCGACTGAACGATCACCTCCTACCGTGACAGTCAATTCCGCGACGAACTCGCATCCGACGGCGACAGCGAGGTAGGGATTTTATTTGAAAATAATATTTTATTACCGTAGTTGATTCCTTCTAAAACAAAGAGCCCGGGATCAAAGTGCACTTTTAATTTATTAAAATTGTCTCTTGTTATGTTTTCATGTGTTGATCATTATTTTCGAATTGTTATCACCTAACGCAGAGGGTGTGGGCCAAACAGACACGGCCCGAAAACCCTCCGCAGTTCTTCGTTGATGTGAGGAATGATGGATGAAGACAAAGTGGGCCGAAGAGACGATTGGTTGATTCTGCAGTGAAGAATGGGACTCAGGAGGAGTTACAGTGCAGACAGAAAAGGAATCAGACCACTGGAGCAACTCCGGTGGCCCGCGGACTCCACCGGCGGCGCCGGCGGCCGGAGGCGGCGGCACCCCGGCGCGCCGCCAGGCGGAGCCGCCGTGGCTGAAGCCAGGGCGGCGTGAGGCGGTTCCGTGGCCACGCGGAACCGAAGGCCGGGACGCGGCGGCCCGACTGCGTCCGGTGACACGGAGCGGCCCCACGTGGGGTCGCGGCTTCGTTTCATGCGGGGGCAACACGCCCCCCGCAGCTTCCCCTTGCTCTGCCGCTCAGCCGAGCCAACCCGACCGGCCGGGTCGCGCCCAGGCCGGGCCGGGTCACGCCAAGCTGGGTCGGACCCGGACTCGGGTCGGGTTGACCCGGTTCGGGCTGACCCAGGGGGTTGGGCCGGGTCGGTCCAGGCCCAGACCCCCCGTTTCTGGACCTTTTGGGTCTTTTTCTCCTAACAAGAGATACAAGCCTCCGAACAACGCACCGTCAGCAGTGATGAGATCCTTGGAAAGATATTTTCCTTTCGGTATATCACACTCAAGGTTTCAGAATACTTTGTGTTCGGCCGGGTTGGTTCGTACACGAAACCAACCGGGCCTTCGGAGCGGAAACGCTCATATCGTGAGCTTCGGACGTCCGATTGACGTGCCGTCGACTATGTTGTTTTCCTCTAAGTGAGACAGATCATTTGGTTTACTCCGCCCGAGGATTGGTCATAGGTGGAGTACGGTTGGGTTGGTTTCTCTTTAGAAACCAACCGGGCCCCTGGGACGAAAAAGCCAATAACTCTCAGACCGGGCGTCCGATTGACGCGCCGTCTGCGACGTTGAGTTCCTGTTGGTGATATGGAAATTTTGGATACATCAACTCTGGACTATGTGTCAGTTGATGTATCAGCCTCTCGGCTCATGGAGCGGACCCTCCCGAAGGAGCTTGCTGTGTGCGGGAACCCTAGAGCTGGCTGCGACTGCTACTGTGACGACGACGACTGTGCAGAGTTCCTTGGTGGATTCGACGGCGACGACTACAACAGTCAGCGATCCTTTGTGGGTCCGTGCTACTGATCATGTGTGGGTCTGATCCTGTGTGGGTCAGTGCTCAGCGGTCTTGTGTGGGCCAGCACCTACAGGTCTTGTGTGGGCCCGATCCTGTGTGGGTCATTGCGGGGGTTAGTTACCTATCGATCCTTTGTGGGTCATTGCGGGGGTTAGTACCTATCGATCCTTTGTGGGTCCGACGACTTAGATGGATCAGTGATCATCTCTATCGTCATTCGATGAAGTATATCTGTGTGATCTGAATTCTGTTTTGCTTTCCTTTGTAGATTGCATTGTGCTATCCTATGTGGATTACGTTTTACTTTCCTTTATGGATTGTGTTGTGCTATCCTGTGTGGATTTACGTTTTTATTTCTTGTGTGGACTGGGTTGTACTTGAGCTCGGATGTTGGAGCCGAGCGAGAATTGATGACTTAGGTATATGTATGGGCATATACCTAAGCCGTGTTGGATGTTAGTTCGTGATTGTATCTTTCCTTTGTGGTTTATCCTTTGTGGATTCTGGGAGACCTTCGGGGGTCTCGGGGTCCCTACTAAGTAGCTTATACTCACCCCTTCACGGACTATGCCCGCACTACGTTGTGTTGGTTACAGACGACGGACAACGCTGATCGTGGTGGAGGCTTGTGGAGCAGGACGGTACCTGGAGGTGGACCACTGGGCGGGGTGTACTAGGAGCAGACGGCTGGACCGAGGAGCTGTGGAGGCTATCTGTACTCACCCTTCAAGTGAGACTTCCAGAGGACGGCTCGACGCTCCAGCTTTTCCTTTCAGTTGCTGTTTTTCCCCTTTCAGTTGTACTTTATAGTTGGGCTTGTATTTCTGGCCCCCTTTACTTTTCCGCACTTACTGTTGTACCAATTTTTACTTAGTGTTTAATTTTTTTCCGCTTTCTTACTCTGTGGTGCTGGTTTACTTTACAAAGGCAATGCCTTCCCTTTACCGGGATTTACGCCTTGGTGCTAGTCGCCATCCCCTGGCCTATGGAAGGCGGGCTTGGGGTAGTCACGGCATGGGCCCCGATGACGGGTCGTGACACAAAGCCATGGGAAAATTATATAGGACAAAATTCTAGGTCACCATGACCATATTTGGGAAATAAAATAGATGTATGAGGAAGAGAAAAAGAGGATACATAGATATTGAGTGATTAACCTTGAGGAATTATCCACAAAAAATGATGAATCCCTATTGAAATGAAGGTAGAAAAGGTGGAAGGGAGGATCTGTTACCTAGGGGAGGATGATTATATGAGGTAAAAAATAAGGATTTCACTTATTACCTGATTTTTTTTGGAAAATTTAAATAATTATAAATTATAAATGTACATGATTTTGGTGCACAATTTGGATAACCATGCAAAAAACTATAAAAAATATACTAATTTTTTTTGACTCACATGGTTAACATACATGGTTTACATAATAGTAAAATTGCTATATACATAATTTTGGAAGTGAATTTATATTATTCATGGTTTGGTCAAAATTTTCCCAACCGTGTAGTTTAGTATTTTCTCCAAAAACCCCAATTTCCAAATCCCTCACTAAGGAAAACCAAAATAATAAATAATAAATAAAAGAAATTATAAATATTGAAATCATGGGTTTCACAAGGACCCTCACCATAACACTTTTTGTTCTGAAAAATAAAATATTAATTAGTTGAAGAGAAGTTCAAACCTAAAGAATCAACTTTCTCATAAATCTAATTAACTAAAAACATCTTAATGAAAAAAATAATGATATATATTACAAAAAAAATCAATTAATGAAATAATACACCTTGATCAATTGAATCATTCAAAAAAAATTAAATTTATGAATATATTCATTCTTACTTTAGGTAATGTTGGGTATTATGGAATAAATTTTACAAGACATTAGTTTTTTCACAATCCATTTATAATAAGTGAAATAATGAAAAAGTTAAACCAAAGAAACAATACTACTTAGAATGAGGTACCATTCACTCATGGTCTCTCAAACATTTATAATTCCTATAGTATATAAACTTATAATAATACAATTCCTAAAACATAAATTTTAATTTGATAATGTAACTTTTATTAAGAGAAAAAGGAAATATAATATTTTTCATCAATAATATAGAAAGACTTATGAATCTATTTGGGCTTCACTCCATATTAAAAAAATTATAAGATAAAAAAATTATAGTTATTTATAATTACAAAAAAAAAATCACAAATAAATATATCAACTTGAACTATATTTTACTAAATAAACACAATTAATTAAAATAAAGAAATAACTATAGAAAATAAACATAAATAATAACCTCAAACTGACTCAAATATAACTTCCAAACCAATCGATATATGTTCTTTTAAAATCACCCAATAAATAAAAATTTATGCCTAATTATACTCGTCTAACTTATAATTTATCCTCAACATCCATAATTTTATTCATTTATGATAATTAGTCTATTTTTTTGTTGAAGAATCAATATGAGAATAAGGGATTTCCGAGAGAGTGGAACTAGATCCACTTTTAACTAATAAATATCCTTTTAAGAACCTTTGGAGATATCTTTACCAGGTATATCCATGAAATTTTTTTATAGATTCTTTACATACATTCATTTTATGTCATGTCTTCAACATTGATAGTACACCAAAGATCTACTCTTAGAGGATGCTAATGGGATGAATTGAAATAGTATTTTTATACCAGATGCTCACATCAATATAGGATTAACATGCTTATATTTTTCATCAATGATACCCCCTTCACTGATCTTAGTATTAAGGGAATGTATTTATTTCAATATAGGCCTACCATGATCACCTCTATCCTCATAACTCAAGATACCACATCTATATAAGAGGTTTGAGAACACAAAGCCATATTTGATTAAATGTGTTGATGGAGATGTATTATAAAATATTGAGATTTCAAAGAATCACCAGTGACTAAAAATGGTAGATATAATTATAGATTAAAAAATTAATGGAATATTCCATCATCTCATAATCATCCTGGTGAAAGTAAAAAAAACCCATTTTTTAAACACCTTTATATTTTTGGAGATTTTTTTGAATGAATGTTTCCTTGAAATGGGCATGGACTGACCCATAAGAACCCTATTTGGGATAGTAGTATGTTTAGAACACCACCCATAATAGGCCAAAGGCAGTTCACTATCACCTAGAAGGCATAAAAAAGTGGGAGGCCTTATATTATACAACACATGCACAATTAAACATCTCCATCCTACCATAATAACCCCAAAAATATAATATATATAACTTAAATAAAATAACCATGCATTAAAATAATATAAACATGTAAATTACATAAAATAAAAACTCCAATATATAAGCATCAAAATAAAGGGCCCAACATCCAAACATATAATTGTCCTCGAGTGACTAAGAAGGGATATCACTATATCGCACGAACACCAACCTGAGCACAACCCACTATGAAATCCAAATGGATATTCAATTATATATCTCCACATCACCATTCCCATCGAAATATCCACTATCATAGGATTTATTTGTATATACACAACATGTGTGGTCACAAATCCTATTCTTGGGTGAGTATAAAAATAACCATTAGGACATCCCACATAAATAATGTAAACCAACTTTAGGTCTACTAATAACCAAGTTAGAAGTTCAAAAATAAAAAAAATAATGTCAAAAGGTAAGAACACAAGACATTAAATAAGTCATGGATTCAATTTACAATAAAAATCACAACCATTATTTGATAAGATAACATGGGATAACTAGATAGTCAATTCATTTCATATAATCAAGACTCAAGTAAATAAGCATGATGCCATAGTGTAAAATTCTACTTCCCTAATCAAATATTAAAGTAATGGTGAAATGAAAACAAGTTATCATAAGGGAAACATTGTCCAAATCACTACATCATAACATAAAGATATAGTCAATAATATCCCATACCATATGGGAGCTCTTTATAACATGATCCACACCACATGTCCCAAGATCACCACCCACCTGATGTATAGAGAGAAAATACAGACTCAACTCCATATCATTATTCCTATAACAACACCTCAATACATCAAGATATTATAAAAAAATCATTTAATCAAAACCCACCACCTATATACTTATCAATGTGGAGGAACAACATTTTTCTGGAGGAGATGCATACAAGCCAAAGGAGTTACCATACTCATATATGGGTAGCCCACACCCTGTTCAATTGGGGAGTTCCTTACCCTGTCCAACAAGATGGAATTCATAACTCCTCAATGAAACCAGAAAAAAGATATTCTTTTTCCGTAGATATACTCTAAATGAATTATCAATCAATAATAAGTCATATTTCTCTTCCACTCATTCCAAATCTCCCAAAGTGGTATACCCTTGGGGAAACATGAAGCACTATATGAATTATAATTCCCCAATAATCAAATCTATCTATAATCCTCAAATAACATAATCACCACATCACCAATAATCCTAAAATAAAATAATCACCATATCAATATTACTTAATTTTAATGAGAAAACCATGCCTTGAAGGAATAATTAAATTGACTGGAGTAGTTACTGACACCTAAGGAGGACCTCGAGCCTCATAAATGGCCATGATTGATAAAGAAAAGTACCACCTCATGCCATGAATGGATTATATAACACCCAAATATAGGTTATTATTAACACTATTATCATGGAGAACCTTCACCCCACACATTTGGGGGAGTAATGAGTCCATCGATTAAAGGGATGAACCACATCTTAGTAACAATACTAAACCTAAGGGAGTACATAAACCCCATGTCCATACTTCTCTTACCTCATAGTCATTAAAACCTTGGGTCCATTGAAATTATCATTAAGAATATTCTAAAACTATTATTCTCTATCACTCATGGCCATGCATGGGGTGTACATGAGAGAGATGATAGCCTCAATCAACAACTTAGTATAGCCATGAAGTCTATAAAATAACATGATTAAATGACTAACTCCACAAACTTTTATATAAATGAAATACCTGAGGCCCAAAATTTTAGTTTATGGGATGAAGGGATTCCCTTAGAGTTTAGAATAAAACTATAATTGTCCATGAACTACCATAATTCGTTGAGGGAACTACTGAAGATTAGTCCAAACTCATCTATTCATGAATCTTATACAATCCTCTATCAAATGGTGTAAAAATTATAAAAAATCCACAGAGTAACAAAATAAAAGAAACACATGAAGGCTACATACCCTCACATTAGAATATTTCTAGGGGGTTTACCACCCCTGTAAATTATTTATATCACATACATGGGAAATATATTAAAAAATGACCCCAAAATATATTGAAATGGCATTGGATTGTGATCTATGTGGGAAAATACTCATAATATACTATCAAATTATATAAATATAAATCATAAGTGAGAAAACACACAAAACACTAATAGGGGTAAAGTAAAAAGTGTGTACTATGGTTCAAATTAAATGTAAACTAAAGGCCTATATCTTGGCTTGTACTAGTATTTCCACATCATGTGAACTCAAAATACACATAAAGCCTCCAAGAGTACATGACGTGTGATGTCACATGAGACCATGGTTCATGTAAAATCATGATATGTGGAATATAATCTCAATAATATATAGTGTGGAACCCAAGGTCTACCCATGTATGTGTTTCTTGGTACTTTTTTTCCATGGAAACTGTTGTGGCATTTATAACTACATGTCAGGTACCTTACATTGGGTGACTAGTCATAAGACATGATTCACCCTTATTCAAGTCCATAGGGCTCTAACCAATGTGTGTGTGATAACTCCATTACATAAGACCTCAGGTTTCTACCCTAGATGCATCGATTAACCTATGAGGAATGTGTTCCATCACTATATATTATGTTATAAAAAAATCTAGATACGTATGTCCTATAGACCAAATTAATTTTTAAATATTAATATAAGGAACTAATCTATTGGTCCTTAACCATCATATAATTTCCAAAATTAAAAAAATATGTAAATTAAAAAAAATGAAGTCAAAGAGAAAATGAAAACAAGACTAACATTATAGTGAATCATTGAATATTAAAGGCTACACATTGATAATCTACACTCCATCACCATAGTTGGTGAGTAAAACAACTAATTTCATATCATTTCCTAAAAATCAATTTAAAATTTATTCATAATTTTAGATAACTTTATATTTTTATGTTTTATTTATATGTATATTTAACTTTTGATTATGTGTTCTAGTGTGATGAAACTGATTCATTATGTTCTAGAACATGGTGTGGTAGCATAAAAAGTTCTAATAGAATATAGGATGCTGCATATGATGGTATTATAACCAATACTAATGATATTAGAGAATATTGTTACCCCAATTTCTATAAATTAATGTTGAAAATTCAAGGAATTAAAGGTATTGAATTAATTTCAACCA
Source organism: Viscum album (assembly GCA_963277665.1). Taxonomy (NCBI): domain Eukaryota; kingdom Viridiplantae; phylum Streptophyta; class Magnoliopsida; order Santalales; family Viscaceae; genus Viscum; species Viscum album. The sequence goes on from OY728156.1 coordinate 714,191,374, forward strand.
CGAATCTATGAACCATCTTGCTACTTTTAAGTCATTCCAATTTTATTATTTTTTAATGTAATTTTATTGGAGATTCTTTTATAAAGTACTAAATGTAAAGACACTATGTTTTGATTATTGTATTTTTTCCATTTTGATCTTATATGATTAAAATGGTCATGGGGATATAAACCTACCTACTTCTAAATTGCGATGTTTGACAATGTCTGATGTTGGACTAGTTTTTTCTGATTGTGCTAATCGAAGAGAATCTTAGGGATAAATCTATATATTTCTGATGTTTTTTCAAGGAAGTTCCTAGTGTAGAAATTTAATTTTTTGATAAATTATAGAATAAAAAATTTCATGGTATGGAACTTATAAATCATGGTTATGGTTACTAAACTTCATGTTTCTTTGGGATAAAAGTGAATAATTCCATTGATAGGTTCTAGTAATATTATTTGAATATATTCTGGAGGAGTATTAGGAATTTATGTTAAATTAACCTGATAATTTTTGGATATGTTATCTTTGATTTTTGGCCTTCAATGTAATGGTTTATATTTTTTGAGAAGTGTTTTAGAGTGTTTGGGAATGACTAGTTTTTATTTGATGAGTTTATAGAATAATTTAGATATCTAGAATCAATATACGGAAAATTATTCGAATATTCATAAGCATTATTTCGTACATCCATGAGAATTAGTAAGAAAACCCAACTAACTGCCAATAACTATGAAAAAAACCACTTGAAGGAGGATCCTTGGTCAACTAAAAATTCACACATAGAGGATATATATTATAGTAATGAGAACATTGGAATATCACTTCCCTCTATTAATTGTACAATAATTAGGTATATTTTTCACCCTGAACACTATAAAAACTCATACATGGACCAAATAAGAAAACTCAGAAACACATCCACTTCTGGTGACTATAATTTTGGTGACATGAATCCATTGGTGGATATTGTGATAAACATAACAAGTATTCACCTTCAAAAAATCTACCTCTTAAAAACTCATTACATGAAACCGTATAATCTCTCCAATTATCCTTCCTTCTTGGTTGTAAGAAGTTCTTCTATATTTCTCATTTTTTTAACCAAGCCCAACTGAGGCATGATACAACCTCAAAATTTATTGGTCTACCATCTTGGTAAACTTATCCATAAGATTTTATATACATTATATCTTCTATATTTATAACATTTTATCCTTCATCAAATTCTAGATGATTTGATACTTCCAGTCAATATTTTTATTATTTTCACATCACACCAAATTTTTAGACAAGTGGATTAAACTTTAGATGGAAAAAAGTAACTCATCCTTTTTCGACTCCTTCCAAGCTCCTTCAATGATCAAATCAACCAAATTATTTCCTTCTTAACTTATGTTGTATCTATATAATCAAATTATATTATAATTTAATAGAAAATATGATGTATCCCTGACACCCAATTTATTATTATTCATCCATAGGTAAACATAATTTATATTTTTCTTTTCTAGAAATCTAATTATATGAAATAGTTAGTATCAACATATCCATGAAAAGTATCACCCATACAACAGAAAAAATATATATATTAGGTTTATTTAAAATATTAAAGTATCTATTTAACAGACTCCAAGAACATATTTCCTATAATCGACAAAAATCATTATAAAACTCCTACTACATAAGTAATATACCATAGTGTAAAAACTGTTTCATATATCAGACTTCTGACCATTGATTCATATTAATTCTTTTAAATGTACTTAGACTCAAATTTTTTTTGGGTTGATTTATCCTTGGATAGTTTCAAGTATCCAAACAATTTTTTCAATAAAAAATTTAATCAGATAATACAAAATCTTTGGATGAAATTTTTGATGTAGTTATTTTGAGATAACATTAAAGTCCTAGTTCTCATATCACACTTGATATTCTTCCCCAAAATATTTTTCACTTAGATAATATCAATAATCAAAAATATTTTTTCAAAATCATGTTTCAACTTCTAGATTCTTCTAGTATCCGATACAACAAGAAATATGTTTTTATGGTAACAATACTTATCTTCATTATAATGTCCGAACCCTTCTTCTGATAAAAAACAAATTTCAAATTCCATTTCCATGGTGCTTACTTCAACATAAAATGATCTTCTTTAATTTATATACAAAATAATTGTTTTTATATTTTTTGAAACCCATTGGTTTCTTCATATATATCCTCTCTAGATTTCTATGAAGGAAGGATTTATTTACATCCATATATTTAAGGTAGAGATATTTTGATGTTACCATCCCCAAAACTATCCAAATAATTTTATATTAAACTATTGATGAGAATATTTTTGGGAAATTAACACCTTCCTTATTATTAAATCCATTTTCCAGCATCATTTATTTATATAATTTATTTCTCTTAGAATATTATTTATTTTTAAAAAACCACATGTTTTATGGTGATATTTTTTATCAAGAAAGTTAGTGAGTTCACAAGTTGATTTTGAATATTAATGACGCATTTTTTAATTCATCACCAACTTCCACTATTTTAAATCATAAAGTATGAAACTAATTTTGTTATATTTGGATATTCACTATATATTAGAAGAAGAATGTTCATGTCATCTAAAAATCTTTGAACTAGATTTATAACCTTGGTTGATTTCATAAACTCGGCCATCTAGAAGAATAATTCTTAGATTTTATCTCACTTATAGCACCTAAAGTTTCATTACTCCCACTCAAGCTTCAAAATCGCTTGAAATTTCTATAATATCTTCCTTTGGACTGACCTTTATAACTACAGTTCCTTCGTCTGATTCCTATAAAATTTCCCAGATTCCTATTCTATTAATCCAATCATCTTGGACATTGATAAATGATTTATATCCATTAAATCTTATCCTCACAAAGTTTTTATCCTTACAATAAACTCATTTTTTGAAGTGAACATCTTGGATCCGGATGAACTATCTAATTTATTCATCCTATATCATGTAGTTGCAGTTCTCATCACCACACGCAATGAAAAAAACATTGGATTTAACTTTAAGCTTGTACCTATAATAAGAATAAATAAGACAGTATTACAAGCTTATAAAGACTCTAAGGTTGATAAAGTTTAGTGATTTACGAGGAAATAAATCATTTGTAACTTCATTCCCAAATACTTATGCTAGAATACTATTATCTAGATATACCACTATGTCATGTCTAATTCCTAAACTACCACAATCATTTCATATTGAAACCCCATACTCTAAGACTTCTCGGTAAACATTCAAATAATACTCCCATTTAATCCATTATATTATAGAGGAATAGGAACCATCTTCTCCTGACTTAGACCTATTTTCTTACTGAAGTTCAAGAAGTTCTTTCTAGTGTAATCACCACCATTGTTAAAACATATAAATTGGATCTTCTGTCCACACTCCCTTTCCAATATGAACTTACATTGAATATAAAAATGAAAAAAATTAGACAAATTCTCTAAAAAACAATTCTAAACCATTCTTGTAAAATCATTAATGAAAGTTACAATATAATGTAAACCCTAGAGGAACTGAATATGGGATGGTCCATAAAAATTAGTATAAGAATTTTCCAATTTCTATGACCTAGGATTCTATTCATATAAATTGTAATACACAATTATTTGTTTCCCAAACATATAACTCTCAAAAATTATAATCTTTTAATAATCAAGATTCAGTATGACTTTTCCTTTTATAATGTCCTTGTTCATCTTAATGAGATGACCAAGTTTTTAATTCTAAAAAAATCAGTTTTCTGAAATTTTTCCAATGCAATTATGTATATGATTTTAGTAAAATAAAGTGCCCGATCTGTTACAGCTTTTTAAACCACAATGGATCCTCGAGTAACTTTCTATAATTTTGTTTGGAATATTTAGTTCTATAAAATTAATTATCCAGTTGTCCAAGTGAAATTAGGTTAATATATATCCTTGGGATATGTCTTATTTAATTTAGCTTCTAAAATCTACATTCCTTATTTAGATATTCACATAATGATCTCCAAAGATTCATTATCCACTAAATGTATATTTTCATAATTTATATATACTTAATTTTGAATGCATATTTTCTCTCCCAATAAATGGAATAATGTACATGAGTCAAATACACTTGAAACTACTAGAATACTGACGCATAAAAACAATTTTATACCTTATTCTATTTTACAAATAAAATTATATCTTCTATAAGTTGATGGTATTCAATAGTTTTACTAGTGACTCATGAAATACTTTCTGAAGATATCTCTTTTTCAAGACTTCTAATATACAAGGCCTAGGATATATGACTTACCATTTACGTTTTCCCATGTATTATATTTTAATTGTTTATTCTAATAGAATTTCTTCCATTGAGATGAACATCACCATCCATTAGCATTAAGGACCTTAACAAATGATTCTTTGACTTACCTCCACCTAAACTCATAATTAAATATCAAGTATTTGATATTATCAAAAACAAGATCGATCTTTCTATAGGATTTTATAAGAAAAATCCGGACCACATCCCATCGCTTTTAAAGTAATGAAAAAATAGGAGTTCCAACACATCATCTATGAACTTTACCATCATTGAATCAATATTAACTTAGATCATATTGAAATGATTTATGTGGTCTATGACTGGTCTTCCTTTCAAAAACATTAGGCTAAATAACCACCACAACATGAAAACATTTTTCAATCTTTAGGTGTCTTGTATATATACTCCATCAATTTCATCACTTCTATGATTTCCTTTATTTAATTAATGTTATAGGAAACCTTACTTATTAAATACAACCTCATTTTCACCAATTATATCCTACCCATAACTTCCTATTATGTATTTTAATTCTTCTTTGTAAAAAAACCCATCAATAGGGTATAATAGTCCTTATTAATTAGACGATATTATATATACATTATATAGAATAGAAAATATATTCTATTAAACCTGTGTACCCATACCTTGGTATAATATAATGTTAAATATTTATATGATAGTGAATTCCAATTGAAATGGAAATATTTCAAGGTAATAGAGAACTCGATCTATTTGAACCATGTACTCTGATATCTCTTTTTTGGGAGGAAAAACCTTTTAATTTACTATACTCCTAATAAAACCAAAACACAGAGAATAACTAGTATATCTAACTTCACAAATTAAATTCTCTGTGTATTAGAAATGTGACATTCATTACATTTCTTCCCTATATTTAATGTATCATATTTTGGTAAAATTTTCACCATAATCACCATACAAAGTCATCCTTGGAATACACATGAAAATTCACAAACATTCATGAAACAAATTCTATATAAATACATAAAGAAATAGATTAACCCAAGAGATAAATATGATTGGGATAATGAGTCTTAAATTCCTATGAGATATGCTACTTCTTACTTTATATTCATTGGAAGATGAAAAAAATTAAAAAAATGATTAATAAGTAAAAAATTTTCTATAGAAGCCAATATTTAATAAAAATTTTCATTTAATATCCCATAAACTTATATAAAAAGTCCAATAAAATTAAGAATTAATTCACAATCCCTTGAAAACAAAAAATCAATAAACTTATTCACTTCAGCTAGGCAACCAACCTAGTGACCCATCATCTATACTAAACATTTGTGCCTTAAACTCCTTATACTAACATCATTAGAAGAAGTAAAAATATGTTAATATTGCTATCCTTGGAGAATATACACTACTAATATTTTCACACCAATCCAGTTTAACTTTTTGTGGACATAATTTTGGTGTCTGGAATCTATTGAATCAACTTCACCTGAATAGAAATAGACTTTACCTCCCCATAAAATCTCCATCCACCATCACTCAACTATGATATTTTTCACATAGAGAATCCAACCCACATGGATTTTTTAGCATGGTAATACCACCCATATAGAAAGGGCCTCATGATATTGGGTGATCCACACTATTATTATCAAGTGCATTATAATCATCTTCACAACACAATGTGGGACTTGGGTCTTGCTAAAAAGTGCACACTAATAGGAGTATAGTTATAGACATGTCACAAACACCCTAGGGGAGTATTGAAGAATAATAGAATCAATAGTATCCTTGCCAATGTTACTTTAGGGGTGTTGAAAACTATGCCTTGGTTTGATACTAGATACACATCATGTGTTCATATACCAACACTCAACAATGATAATGTCCACCTATGAAATCCCACCTACAAGATTTTTTTTCACTATGAATCAAAAACATATTGAAAAGCCCTTGTTAAATTTTGGGATCTACAATGTTATTATCTTGAACATCATGAACCTACTCATTCCATAATATAGGACTCATGTCTTAATAATATGTGCAAGAAAACATCCAGGTAGTTATGACCATGTTTAAAACACATGAGATGAGTATTGAATAACACTAGGTTCAATAGTTTTCCCAATATCAATCATATTACTTTTTAATTGTCACTAACTTTTTATTATGTTATATTTATTGATTAAAAGTTCAACTCTTGAAATTTTAATTTTTTCATGTTTATCACTTTTACTTGTTTTGCAATTTGATTTATTCAGTGGTGAAAACTTTTTAAAATATTATATTATTGTGGCGGAAATTTATAAGTTCAAATTATAATTAAATACAACCCCTATGGAAGCTTACAAACCTTTTTATCTAGGGAAATACTTATTGTTAGGTAAATAATCTATCTTTATATAATACAATTGATATTAGTTATTTATAACAAAGATATTTTACTTTTGGTTTTTGAGTGTGTTGTCCATTTCCATACACTTTCATATTTTTATAGGAAGGATATTTTTTCTTTTATATATGCATAGATTCAAATTGGATCATTGTAAAACATAAATATAATTTATTCTCAATTTTTTGAGGTGATAATAAAGACTAGAGATATTAGATGATGATTTTTGACATTAATATTTTAGTTGATCATTATCTAATGATGAAAAAAATTACTATGATCTAGAGAAATAAATCTATCATTTTACGAGAGAGGAAAATTTAGAGTATCAATCTAATTATATTGTCTAGAATAACTTTTAATGTTCAATGACATGAAGAATTTATTATTATATTTCTTCATATGAAACAAATAATGGTATTTTGAGGAAAGAAGAAGTCAAAATTTTTAAAAATTATATTGTCTTAGAGACTAAAGAGATATGCTTAAGCACACCTATAAAAACTTTTATTTTTTTCATGGTTAATAAATATACCAAATACATGAAATATTTATTATGGTATTCAATGAGAAAAAATCTCTTATAGAGAAGTAATTTAAAGATTAGAATCTAATTTAAATGTTTATCAACATTCTTGTAAAATAATGAGTGTCTAAATGAATAATAGCAGATGATAGAAATCATACAATGATGTTGAGTTTTCATGATTTGATTGGAACATTAATTTTATGGGAATCATTTGAATTAAGATATGGAAAAATAGTAATGGTAGAACCAAATTGTTGTGACATCCTAATATAGGAGCCACACACCGGTTCTATGAGCTAGTTAGACACATGGCCTCAAGCGCGCCTCCCTATATAGAAGAGGATAAAAATTAGTAGTGAGGGTAAAATAGAAGTCATGGGGAGACTGTACCCTATTTATAAGAGTAATAAACCAGTAAAAATAAATAAAAATTAACAAAAGTATGATATAACATAACCAAAATAATCCAGTATCATAAGATGACCAAAATGGAAATACTATATCAAAAAAATAGTAGATATGCCATGACAAAGTACATGCCAAGTGTCAAAATGAAACTTAAAAGTAAAGACATTGACAACTTCTAAGAGGGTTCCGAACGACATCCAGTTATCTCATCTATTCTCCACCCCCACTCATCTATCTAATATAGGGACTCTTCCCTTACCATACACTACAACCATGAAATATATTTGAGTACATATCAAGCATCCCAAGTAGGGTTTGAGTACTACTTAGTAGGCCACCACCAAAAGTGTTTAACATAATATACATTCAATACAATGCGTGAACTTGCATAAAGAATGAGATAGAAGCAATAAAGTAAATATTTTACATTATTCATATATTCTTTATTTATCCACATAACACCCATGGCTCTTGAGGACTCCAAAATAATATCATATGTTTAAATGCCATTGTTTCCATTAATAATCCACAATTTATAATTAAATGACCCTGTTACAATTCATAATTTCACAGTTGAATGTCCATGTTACCATTTATAATTTCTCAATTGAATGAACATGTTACCCTTTATAATTTCACAATTGAATGACTATGTTAACATTCATAATTTTTACTACGTGACTGAATGTCCATGTTACCATTGACCAACACATAATTAATTAATCAATTAATTATCCACAGAAATTTCAATACTAATTCAAACATAATTTAATCATACCACACCCATTAATTAATTAATCAATTAATTATCAAAATCAATATTATTAATTAGTCTAAAAATAATTAATCATCTCCATCAAATCACTAATTCAACTATTATTTCATACCATAACCCCATTAAATAATTCAATAACTAATTTGGCATATCAATACCATTAATTAATTCACCAATTATCTAATCAATATACACTAAATCAATATCCCATAATTAATTCTATAATAAATTATTTCAAATTAATATCCCATTATCACAAAATTAATTAAATAATTAATTATCCACATACATTTCATTAATAATTAAATAATTATTTAATCATAATATTAACATTAATAAATTTACCATTTAATTAATCAAATCAATATTATTTATTAATTTAAAAAATAATTAATAATCTCCCTCATATCACTAATTCAACAATTATTTCATCGCATTATTCACTTTAATTAATTCTCTAATTAATAATGCATATAAATCCCATTAATTAATTCAAAAATTAATTAATTAATATAAACCAATTAAATATTCTATAATTAATTTTACTATTAATTATCTCAAATTCATAATCCCAAATATCCATAATTTTACATCTCACTTAATTTATTAATTCACTAAATTAATTAATTCAATTAGGAACTCAATTGAGAAACATATAATAAAAAATCTAAAATTACACACACATAATTTCAATCAAGACTTTGGGATTTTAATTATAAACCAACTACCTAAATTTGTTGATGAGAGTTTTCCAAACCGAAATCTCTTATTTCAATAGAATAATGATGTATCACAAGATCCAGATCTACAACCTAAATACAAGATTGAAAAAATCATGATACCTAAATTACAGATCAAAATCCCCAATTTATAGATCTAGATTAAAAAATATATTGATATCCAACCAAAAATAGAGAATAAACACCTTAAAAGGATAGAAGAAGAATGGGAAATAGAAAGGAAACTACATGGGATGAAATCCACTTACCATGAGGGGTTCAGATCTTCAATCCCATATTTAAATCATGACGAATGATGGCCAGAATGGATTTTAATTTTTCTAGAGGGATCCAAAATCCTAAAGGAAATGTTAGGGTTGAGTGTGGGTCAATTTGTTACTATAATGGGGGTAGATAAATTTTGAAATAAAATTTCCGGTGAATTAAAAAATCACACACATTTTTATTACCAGGGTGCACAATTTCCATTAACCATGTGCCATAACCATGAAACTCTTCTAGGGGGTGCATGGTATCTTCTTTTAGTGTACATGGTTTTTTAAACTATGTTTCATCATTGAAAAACCACTCTATCTAGGGTTACACATTTTATTTGGACACGAAACACGGTTATGGAAAACTATGCACCAACTATGCACTACCCATTTTCTTCCAATTTTCTAATTTTTTTCACCAAAACACACCCCAAAGTATAACCCAAATAAAAAGTACTAAAAAACAAATGATAAATGTTACCTATAATAGATCCCAATAAATATCTATAAAAGGGTGAGGTATTACAATTTCCCAACCTTATAATAGCTCATCCATGAGCTCTACTCCTAAGTATATCTAAGATTCCATAGTGAAAAGATTGGGAAACAGAGACCTCATATATGTTCCTCTCTCCCAATTTTCCTCCTATACACATCCATGTTTCCACAATACATGAACTATCAGTACATTCTTTCCCCTAGAAACTTTCTTACTTTATTCCAATACACGCATTAGATGATCCTTAAAGGACACATCAATATCATCCTCAACCACATAAAAATAGAAAAAATGAGAAGGGATGGTGTGACACTACCATAGTTTTGAATCATGGAAAACATAATTCAAGGCATCATATCTCTGTGGAAGAGACAATTGGTTCATCATCATCCTGATTCTCTCCACAACCTTAAATGGTCCAATGAACTAGGGTTCTAAAATTTCATGTCTCTATATCCTGTGATGAACCAATATTGAAAAAACATGAAGGAATAATTGATCAACCTCTAAAAAATCTATGGGTTATCGATGTTTATCAACATACTACTTCGGTATACTCTAAGCCACAACCATATGCTTCAAAATAAGTTGAAAATACTGTAACATATCCAACTCAAGAATCTATTCCAATAGCTTCGACTCACCTGACTCTATCAAACATAGAGGTGATATGCTTGACCTATCCTAAAGAGACTCATACGGTTCCATCTGTAATGATGCATAAAAACTATTGTTATAGGTAGACTCTACTAGTCCCAGGTACTTCCCCCAAGACCCACCAAAGTCAAGAACATATGTTTGCAACATATCCTCAAGTATAGTACACTTCGACTTCCCATCTATCTATAGGTGGAATTACATACATGAAAATACCTACATACCAAGTTTCTTTTATAATTACTGCAAGAATTGTGATGTAAAACACGAGTATCAATATGAAACAATAGTCTATGGCACCCTATGTAGATGTAATTTCTCTCGAACATACATTTCTCCCTACCACACAACTCTAAAAGTCTCTCATATATGTAAGAAATGAGACAGATTTGTAAAAAAGTCTAAAATAACCCATATAACATCATTCTTTTGAGCCGTGCTCAGGATAAAAACCAAAAAATCCATAGTCACGTCATCCCAATTCTATTCTAGAATGGGAAATGACAGTAGAAATCCACCAGGTAATCGATCCTCAAACATCACCTGCTTACATGTGTAACATCATTTCAATAACCCTACTATCTACTTTGTCATGACCATCCACAAAAAGTATCATAATTTGTTATGGTATAGTTTATTCACACTTTGATGTTTTGACCATTTTGAGGCATGAAACTCACACATCAGCTCCTCCCACATGCTCATTATCACAATAACCTAATTCTTGATGTATATAATATCATCATCATCATCAATGATCTAATCATAAGGTGAGTCCACACCTTCAAGGATTTCCCTCAAGGTCAAACACTCCAGATCCTCATACTGTATGTTCTTGATCAATATAAAAAGTGTAAACTATGATAAAACTTATATGAGATTCACCTTCACCTAAATATCTTGAACCACAATGTGCATATTAGCTAGTAAAGGCATCATCTTCCATAAAACTCTAGAATCTTGAGCTGCCTAATTATGAGTTTTTATACTCAATGAATCAGCAACACAATTCCCCTTTCCAGGTGCATACGATATCCCAAAATTAAATAATTGCAAATAATTAACTGACCTCTACAACTGAAGATTAAAATATTGATGAGAAAATATATACTTTAATCCCTTGTGATCCATATACATAATAAAATTCTCACCCAATAGGTAATTTCTTCATCACTTCAAAGCATAAACCACTACTTCCAACTTGAGGTCATGCATAGTGTATATCCATTCATGTAGATCAAATTCAGAGACCCACACACCACAACTCAATATACCTACATCAACATGGATCCATGAGTAATCCTAGAATCATCAAAATACACTATATACTTCTCAACTGGCTTTGGTATTATCAAAATTGGTTCCAAATTCAAGCGCTTATTAGACTCTAGGAAATCAATCTCACATGATCCTGACAAGTGAAACTTTATTGAATTTTTGGATAAGCCTGAAAGCTGCGCTTCCAATCAGGAACATTCCTTAGTTAATCTAGGATAATATCCTTGTAATCCCACAAAGATAAAAATATAAAATATGTTCTTGATATTCTCTTAAGAAACCACTTCCTGAACCATCTATGGGTCTATAGAAAAAACATCCTCTGAGATGATATTACTTAAGAAGTGTACCTGATTAATCCAAAATTGAAACATAGATATATCGATATATATCCAATTCCTTCAAAGTGTACTCAGGATGATGTTAATAAGTTTTTTTAGTATTGTCACGTGTCTTAGAGTACATGATAATTTCATCCAAAAACGCTACCACAAGTTGATCTAAGTACAGATGTAATATTCTTTTCATCAAATCCATAAACAGTTTTGGTGAATTAATTAACCCAAATTGAATTATGATGAACTCATATAGGTCATACCTATATCTGAATGAAATCCTAGATATACTAGAAGTCCAAAATCTCAACTAAGGATATCTTGTACTCAATTCAATATTTAAGAAAACACAAGATACCCTTAGTTGGATAAATAGATCATTGACAAATGGAATATGATACATGTTCTTTACTATTATTTGTTTCAAGTTCCAATAGTCAACACACAAGCATAAACTCCCATTAGCCTTCTTTGAAAATAACCACGGTGAATTCCATGGAGACATTCTTGGACAGATAAATACCTTATCCTACAACTCCTCTAGTATAATCTTGAGATCTTGATGATCTATTGGCTCTATTCTATATGGTGGAATATAAACTAGATCAACCCCCCACATGATCTCAATTGTAAACTCCACATATCTCTTAAGTGGATTCCATGAGGATTATTTAAGAAAAAAAATCCTAAAATCACTCCACTACAGACAGAAATACATCATTATTTACACCTCTGTCATCTAGAAATAAACAAGAAACACATGCTTTTATCTATCCTAGTTGCTGATTAATTGGACCCGATTGGACTTCCTAGATATCCCACTCTCCACGGTTAATGAAAATGACACCCTTAAAAGATTTAAAGACCACTCTTCTCATATAATAATCAACATGGATTCAATATTCTACTAACTACTCCATACCAAAAATTAGGTCAAAGCTTTACATGGTAAGGATGGAAAGATCCCATATAAAGAGATACTCTCTAACTTCAAGAGAACACCCCTTTTACATGTAATTGTATCTCAACCATTATCCCATAGGTGTTCATATCGTCAATAACCCACTCATGAAATCCACTTCTAGTCTCAAACCATTCAAAATTTGTGAAAAAATAAAAAAATGAAAGGAACTAATATCAAATAATACAATAGAAAATATTGAAGCCATATGAACAATACCTATATTTTTTTATAGTACAACCATGATATCCACCAGAGTAGGATGAATGGTATGAAAGTGTCCTACCCCTATTCCCTGTGATTCAAACTATGTTACGTGTGCTATAACACTAGGCTGATATGAGAACACTGTCTACGAAGCACCATATCCAATAACTCTATTTCCTTGTACAATATAACTCTAGATACAAAAATGATATGGTGTAAAATATCCCCTTCATACACTCTGATTCAACTTAGCTTCACCCTCATAGTCCTTCTATCACTGGGTCCTGGAGAACATCTGTAGATGTACCATCTTACCACAAGATCAACACTCTACTATTGGTTGGGGACAATATCAAAGTTATTGGACCTACATACTGCACTAGTGGCATAAAATCTGTTTAAGGTACAGAGTGGCTATCCCTTCTCCTTGGAAACTCTTATATTAATTACCCTAGATAACACCCTCATAGATATGTTTCCATATCTAAGTAGTCATACCTCAAAACCATCCACTAGAAACAACCTTTCATGCACTGGAAGGGTAATTCAGGTTCTACAAAGCTATGAGAGTTTGATCCACTACCTAAAAAACTTATTTAATCGTAATAGGTTAACTTGGGACTTAATATCACATATAATACCATCATAAAAACACCTCTCTATAGCTGTATCATCCCCTAAAAAACTAGATAAAAGAACTCAAAACCTGTAAAGTGTCTAATATAGTCCATCATAGATATACTCCCTGAAGTCAACCTCAAGAACTCGACAGCTCTATCCCGACTCAACATCTCTAGATTGAAGTGCTCTAGGAACTTATCCAATAAGTCCTTCCATAAGATACCCTCAAACTATCTAGTACATTATTGAATGTCCCACCAGCACATCATTGATCCTCGTAGTATATAAGAGGCAAACATGAACCACCTTCTAGCCGAAGTATCGAAATAGTCTAGTATCTTCTGGATAGAATTAACTGAGAACTAAGCTCCCTCTAGTCCAACCTATCTAGTAATACCTGAAGGGTGATCCAACTAAAAATACCTCATCAGATCAGATATACTTTTTATTACCCACCCTAGGTCACTTTCAATATGATTCACGAACCGATAAAAGTTCTACGAGAACTACTCTCCAACCACCTCACCTGGAACTACTGATGCCTCATGTTCAAATACTATAGGATCGTCCTTTGAAAATTTATCCTGTAATACTCTCAATAAAAATAATTTTAGAGGCATAAATATTAAATTAAAAACATGAACATTTGGACAAATTTCAAAACATCAACACATCTATGTAATAGAAAAACACAACAAGGCAAAAAAGTCCCTTTTTTCCAAACCCCACCACACGGTCAAAACTAAGGTGCTATCACTACCCATTACCATCCTACACCTAGGTCTTGGTTAATAAGGGTAAAAAAATATAATATTTATGCTTCTCATTTAGGATCCTATTTATCCCCATATTTCATCATTTTACAATCTTCCTCAATTTCATGTTTGGTTGTATAATCTGTTTAATTTCACAAGAAAGGAAAAATAGTTCATGGTCAACAACAAAACCATAACCCATTTTCCCATGCATTCCTAAAATGATGAATGTCACAAAATAAAGCTCAGAGAATATAATTATGCATGTATAAAAAATAACATGAAATAACTAACCACGATTAAAATCTCAAAAAATATTTGAAAAAATAATCACATCACAAAACAAGTATGTCACCCAAGGTGAAATAATATTCGGCTATTATAGAGAACAACAATAAAAAAAATTCACACCCAAGGTACCAGGGTTGTCCACCATACATGGGTTTTAAACTCCCATGAATGAGATCATAACCAATCCTTGAATATTTTTAGTCTCCTTTCTACCCTTTTGAAATAGTAAGACGAAATAATAGAAAAGAAAATTCCTCTAAAACCACTTTGTGGAATCCCAACCTGGGTGCCACAGACTAGTGTCCCAAGCCTGTCGACCGCATGACCTCAAGTGCACCTCCCCATATTCCAGAGGCTACTGACTAGTGGTGAGAGTCTAAGATTAGTCATAGGGAGAATATACTATCTTTATCAGAGTAATACACCAGTGAAAAGTGAATAAAAAATAACCAAATATTGATATAACATAACTAGAACATTCCAATATCACAAGATGAGAAAACTAGAAATAAAATATCAAAAATTAAATACACTGAAAACTCTCAAGTAGGTACCAAACCATGTCTATTCCCTCATCCATGCTCTATCCCAACTCAACCATCTAACACATAGACTTTTCCCATATCCTATCCTACAATGATGAAATATATTCGGGTACCAATCTGGAAGCCTGAGTATGGTTTGAGTACAACTTAGTAGGGCACCACCAATGGTGACTAAAATAATATACCATCAATAAAATGTATATTTTTTATAAAGAATAAAATACTAGAAATAAAGTGAATATTTAACATTATTCAAATATTCTTTATTTAACCACATAACACCCATGGTTCCTAAGGACTCCCAAAAAATATCATATATCTGAATATCATTGTTACCATTCATAATTAAAAAATTCATAATTTATAATCGAATGACCATGTTACCATTTATAATTTTATAGTTTAATTACCATGTTACCATTCATAATTTCATAATATAATGACCATGTTACCATTCACAATTTCATAATTTAATGACCATGTTACCATTCATAATTTCACAATTAAATGTCTATGTTATGATTCATAATTTGTACTACATTTTTTATTGTCCATGTTTCCATTCACCAACACATAATCAATTCAAAAATTAATTATCCACATAAATTTCATTACTAATTAAACAATCAATTAATATTACCATTCCTAATAATTAATTCACTAATTAATTAATCATATCAATCTTATTAATAATTTCAAAAAATAATTAATAATCCCCACCTAATAGAAAAATAAAGAATTATTTCATCCCATAATTCATCTTAATTAATTCATAAATTAATTAAGCACATCAATCACATTAATTAATTCACCAATTAATTAATCAATATCCACTAATTCAGCATCCAATAAATAATTATATAATTAATGATATGAAATTTATATTCTTATTATGTCATAATTAATTCAATAATTAATTATCCACATAAATTTCTTTACTAATTCAATAATTAGTTAATCATACCATCCCTATTAATTAGTTCTCCAGTAAATTAATCAAATCATTATTATTAATTAACTTAGAAAATAAATAATCACCTCCACCTCATCACTAATTCAATAGTTAGTTCATCCCATAATTACCCTTAATTAACCCCCCAATTAATTAATCACACCAATGACATTATTTCTATCACCAATTAATTAATAAATATCCACTAATTATATATCCCATAATTAATTCCACAATTAATTATCTCAAATTTATAATCTCATGTATCCCTATTTTTTTATAACCCTTAATTAAATAATTCACCAAATTAATTAATGCAATCAAGAACTCAATTTAAAAACATCTAATAGAATTTTATAAAATTACATACACATAATTGTAATCAAGACTATTAGATTTTATTTATATACCACTTACCTTGATTCATTGATGAGCGCTCCCCCCCCAATTTCAATGGAATAACAATGTAGCAAGAGATCCGAATCTAAAACCCAAATCTATGATTGTAAAAATCAAGATACCTTAATTGAATATCAAGATCCTCAATTCCCAAATATGTACCCTACTATATTTATTAATCGAACCAAAAATAGAGTAGAACCGCCTTAAATATATGAAAAAAGAACATGAAATAGAATGAAAACTACGCCAGATGAGATCCTCCTACCAGGAGGGATCCAAAACATCAATCCACGATTTTAATTATGAAGAACTGCGTTCGAAATGGATTGGAATATATCTTGAGGGCACTAAAATATTGAAAGAAACATTACAGTCAAATGAGAGTTTATTTTTAATTAAAATGGGGGATTATAAAATTTTAAAATAAAATTTTGGGTGAATTAAAAACCCTTTCACAATTTGATACTCAGAGTGCATTGTTTTCTTGAACCTTGATCCTTAACCATGCGCCTCTTATATGGGTTTCAAGAATAATCCTTTTAGGGTGAATGGTTTTTCAATCTTTGCACCGGCTATACAAAACTTCTATGTGAAAAGTTAAGTGGTTTGTTGGGTTGTGGTTCATAGTTATAGAAAACCATACGCCGACAATTTATTGCCCTCTTTCTTCAAATTTTGTCAAACTTTTCACCCAAATAAACCCAAAAGTAAAACTTAATCTAAAATCACGTAATGAAATGAAGAACGAGTACATGTAAAGGAGCCTGAGACATCTTCATTGAAGGCTGTAGTCTTACAATCATTTCTACTAAACATCTAGTACATTAAATTATAGAGTTAATTCCTAAAATTATACTAATAGAATGATACAATCCAAAATAATATTTGTGAAATATTGGACCAAAATTTAGTGAAGGAGAATTGAGAAAAATTTAAAAGTGTGTAAATATAAATATCTAAAATAATAACTTATATAAATATCATGAAAAATAGAAATATGAAAAGAATGATTCATATAAATTTAT
Source organism: Viscum album (assembly GCA_963277665.1). Taxonomy (NCBI): domain Eukaryota; kingdom Viridiplantae; phylum Streptophyta; class Magnoliopsida; order Santalales; family Viscaceae; genus Viscum; species Viscum album. The sequence continues at coordinate 714,209,321 of OY728156.1, forward strand.
TTTTTATGAATTTAAAATTATTATGAATGCAAGAAACCTGGTCATATCATATTATATTGTAAAAAATTAAAAAATAGAGATTAATATTTGAGAATAATTTCAACAAGGAAATGGGAGAATGTATTTAAGGATATGGTCAATGAGAGTGATAGTTTTCTCATTTACTTATGATAGTTTATTGGATAATAGTAATGATATGTAGATGATAATTGGATATTATATAAAGGCTCCTTGAAATTAAATGTGATTCTGGGGAAAATTAGAAACGAAATCTATAACTGATTTATCTTTAGATTCAAGATATCAATTTTATTTAGATATTGAAGATGAATAACCATCATTTAAATTAATAGCTAGATATGAGATATTAGTGGTGAATAAAAATAAAATTTGAAGGAGTATCATTTAGTAAAGGTATATATCTTTAAAACTGATGATATAATTTTTAAACATAATTTTGAGATACATAATTTACCTATTTCAATTTTAACTCATGATTATAAGAAAATAGTTATAAAAATAAATGCTAAAGTTGAGAATATCAACAATATTTACTATAGTTTTAATTATATTAAGGTGATTTTTTGAGATATTTTAGATATTAAAAACCTTCTAAAACTTATTTTAGAAAAGTATTTTCTTTTGGAAAGTATCATTTTCATTATAACCATTTCATTTTAGAAGGTACATCATTATGAACTAAATTTTAGATAGGAGGACACTAGAATAATCAATGTTACTTGAATATGGTTCAATCATTAAATTTTTTTATAGATTATATTTCTAAATAACTAGTATATGTTCAACACCATAGGGTGGAAAATATGTGGTTTTTTCTAAAATTAAATTTTATAACAATAACTAACCCATGAAATTTGGGGTGATAAAAATTGAGCTTTACTAATTTCATGATAATCAACTCAATACCAACAACTAAAGTACTTAGCACTTGGATAACAATTGTTATTGGAATAAGATTAGAAATGATTCTAACATCCAAAACATTTCACCTTATTAGAGAATCTTTATTCTCTCAGTTTAGAAATAAGAAACATTTACTTTCACTTTCCACTATTAATAGGAATATACAGATACTATAATTTTTTTTGCTCAATTATTATGGACGCATCACACAATAACTAATTTTAGAATTACTATTACACAAAATATGATTATTTTTTATAATATAAACAATTTTTATTCAACTATAAACCCAATAAACCATTAATAGGAAAAAAAGTTGACAAAAGTGACCACTTCCTCTAGTACCACACACTAAAAAAATATTTTTATTGAATTTATAGAAACAAAATATCAAATTAATAGTATTTTCAATACAATTACATTTTTAATGATTCTAATACATTATGATTATGGGCATCATCATCATTAAGTGATAATATTTTCCTCTTCTTGATTTATATTAACCTAATATTGAAAAAAACATAAGAAATAGGGATGTCATTACTTTTTTAGAACTATAATTTTTTAATATATAGGTATTTAATATATTTTAGAAGTCTATTTCAAAAAAAATTATAAATTTTTATTTAAATATCTTATAAAACTACACTTTATAGAAGATATTTCACTTAATTAACTTAATGAAAATTATATTATAGAAAGTGATTTTTAAACCATTTGAATTTTAATATTATAAATGAGACCCCTCTTTTATTTTTTGATTAATTTCACCTTTTTGAAGTTAATTTTATATATGATATTCTTACCATTATATATAGTAGATCAAAAATTATATTCTTATGTATATGTTTTTACTTTGGTATATAATGTTTTTCATTTTTTTATTTTATATTAATTTTAAAAAAAGTCCTTAATAAATATGGATTATTTAATATTTATATCCTTGTATAGAAAGATTATATTCTTTAAAGAACTTTCCAGAAGATAAAAAATTATTTTTATAAGGCATTTGATTCGAATTTACATGATGCAGAGAAGAAATAAACCATGTTTAAGAAGTTAAGGAAAATAAATGTATCATAGGGAGAGATTATAAAAATATTTCTATTGAATCAGTAATTAAGAAATATTAAAAGAGGTATAAGTATGTAGTTATTTGGGTGTTTTCAAAAGATAAAAAAAAGTTTATAGGGAAGAGATCTTTAAAATATATAAATTCCTTTTATATCTTGATGGATTATATGTTTCACTGAACTTACGAAATTTTTTTCATCTTTACATTATTTAATTTTTATTTTTTTATTTCCAAATGATTTATGGCTTTAATATCTTATTTTTTTTCTTATTTCATGGTCTTATATGTTATTTTACTTTTCTATTCTTGTGGTTCCCTTTTTGAGAATCCCAAATAATGATACATTTGGGATACATTTGAAAGTTTGGATGTTTGGTATGTTTTCTAATAAAATTGGAGACATGTTTATACTAACATGTTTGTCAAATTATGTTTTTGTTAAAGGGGGAGAATTTATTTTATATATATTATACCTAGGGGAAATATTATCAAAATTTATATAGGGTTTTATTTTTTAATTCCATTAAAACTAACCTTTTATTATGTATATTGGTTATAAAAAGGTGGAGATTATTGAGTTTAATAACTAAATTTGTATCATTTTTTTGAAAAATAACCATAAACTTATTCATAATTTTTTCTATCTTTTATTTTTTCAAAGTTGAATTTTTATACTGATTTTATTTCAAATTCTATTTTCTAGTGATAAAAATATATTAAATTAATTTTGGAGCATAGTGTAGTAAAATTTAACAATTATAATAAAAAATGGGCTACTAATTCTGATGATATTATACCTAAAACATATGATTTCAAAGAGTATAATTATGCTAATGTCTAGAAATTATGACAAAGGATTTGAGAAACACAACATATTGATCTATGAATCCATGCATCATCTCAATACTTTTCAGTTCTTCCCCTTGTATTCTTTTTAGTGAGATCATCTTAGAGAATTCTTTGTGAATTGATAAGCGTAAAAATATTTGTTCCGATTATTGTAATTTTTGGATTTCAGTATTGCATTATTGATGGGGTTTCATAGATAGGAAACTTCTTACTTTTGAACTGTGATGTTCGATGAATATTATTGTTGAACTTATTTCTACTGATATTTTTGATTGAATAGAATCACTGGGATAAATATTATGTTTTCCAATGTTGTGTCGAGGAAGTTTCGAGGGATGAAATTTTATTATCCAACCAGGGATAGATTGAGTTCCTGGTGTGGAACTTAAATACTATAGTTCTTATTACTGAGCCTCCTAAATCCTTAGGATAAAGGATAAGATTTCCATTAATAGGAACAGTTAATATCCCTTGAATATATTTTATAGGATTTTATGTATTATTATCATAAAATCTATTTCATTATTTTTATATTGTTATTAATTTCCTATTATGTGGTATTTCTAGATAATGTGTTTATGATTTAAGCTTTTAATTTATGCTACTTGTATCATTTTTATTTTTTTGTATTATAATTTTTTCAAATGTTATAACTTCTGAATAATTAACATTAGTGAGTTAAAATATTTTTAGTTCAATCTTAGCTTCATTTCAACCCCTTTTGTAGCCACCACAGTCTTTCTATATAAGACTCTAGTTACATCATGCTCTAAATTTGGTCTTCCTCCATGGATGAAGATCATCTCATATCCCATGCTTCCATTTATATTAATAATTCAATGAATCATGATCTACCCCATCCCCAATTATTTGAATGGGGTAGTACAATGGGTAGAGAGAGGATAATAAATAAATAAATAAATAAATTAGGACATAAGAATGACTCAGCTCAGGTCCTGGAACCTGATTAGAATTTATACTTCATGTAGGAAAAAAAACAGAATTCTAGAGTCAACTATAATGTATAAATTTCTATCCAAAGTTAATTTTAGTTTATTTATATATTTTATCATGATGAATACTAATTATATTTATTTATTTAATATTAAATATCCTAAAAATTCAACTAGCACTGAATCTCACCAAATACAAGATCAAAATTAAACATTCTATCTCGAGAACAAAGAAATCTTCAAAAAATACTTCTAAGATCATTTTCCAGGGAAAATGTACAATTTTATCCCTATAATTATCATTTCTGGAAAACTCAAAATTGAGTTAATCCCTCCACACAAGAAAATACATATCACAACATAAATCCCCCCATTATTGTTTCTTTAATAGTTTGGTCCAAACAATAGACTTATACAATTTATAACTCGGACCTTTAATATTTGAAGTGGAAATATTATGTTGAAACCTTATTAAATACTGGTAATATTGAATATTATTTAAAAATATATTAACCAATCATTTTTATTTGTTCAGAATTGATCCCCACATAAAACATGAGGATGAAAACCCTAGAATTTATTGGTTTTAGTTTCTATTTTGTGTTGAACCCGGAACTAGATTACTTTTCCTAACATGAATATTATTAATTCCTAATTTAGATAAACTAGGATCATATAGAGTATTATCTTGTGAAAAAAATTTATTTACTTCCTTTATATTATTCAGCCATACTTTTTTGAGTGGAATGTCTCTATAATGTCAAGAAACAAAAAACATAGTAAAAATATATAACAATTTAAATATACATGAAGATAAATATAAATTAATTAAATATCACCAATATGTCATTAAAATGTCATATATTCTAAAATAATATCATCTAATATCTAATTTGTAACAACACGTTACGTTTTTAGGTACTTTTGATGTTTCTAAGCACCTCTGTTTTGGAGTAAAGACATGGGTTGCGTTTGGGTGAACTTTTAAGGAAAAACTGGAGGACAGTGTGTTGTGCACATTTTGCACATGTTTTGACAAACAGTGCGACCAAACCATTCTAGCCTTGAAACCTAGACAGAATCATCCGCACGGGTGGCGCATGGTTTGTCTAACCATGCAGCCAGGCCATGCGAGAAGGGTGCCCGAGTCCATAGATCACGCATGGTTAGCGCACATTTTTTCAAACCGTGCGGCCAAACCATGCGGTCACTTAAATGAGATCCTTAAATTGTGGATCTCACTCGGTTTTGCCTCTAAGTGCCTCTTTTTTCCTCTTAAACAGCTCTAAATCAGGATTTGTTTTCTCCTAAGGTCACAGAGGGTTCTCCCATTGTTCCAGAGGCAATTCAAAGGCTCCTCTTGGTGAATCGAAGTCGGATTCTTAAGGTATATGATCGTTCTTCATCATTCTTGATGGTTTTATCAGATCCATTTGATCTACTCCTCTTCTCCTATCAGTTTCTTGGATCCATGCCCGTTGTGGGTATATCTAAGTGTGTGGTACCAATTTTCTTGAGTTTTGGTCTTGACCTTTTTAGGAGAAGAGATCTAAAGCGGGTTCTTGAAAAAGAACACGGTTTTCTTGAGCATTCTCGACCGCTGCGGTTGGTCAAAACCTTCAAGGTTGGTGGTTCTGTCCCAACATGCCAAATTGATTATCCTTATATTGCTTGATTTATTTCAATTATTGATTTAAATTCAATTTCTTAAGTTGGTTTCAATTATATTGGTAAAAACTCAATTCCATTGAATTGAGATATTTGAAATGGTTTTGGCTTGAAAATTTGGAAAAACCCCAACTCCATTGAATTGGGTGTGGTTATGGAAAATTGGTCGATTTAAGTTGTTTAATTTAAATTGTGGATTTGATGGAAATTTTTTCAATTAAATTTTTGAATTTAATTGTGCAAATGAAATGTTTAATGATTGAATTGGTTTTGAATGGATTTTAAAATTATGAAAATGGTTTAAAATGATTTGATAGAAACCCATTGGTTTTATCTTGTGAAAGAGACATATTTTGAATAAAACCTATTTTGGTTTTAAATGGAATGAAATTTTCACTTTTGAATTGGAAGAATGGGGTTAATATTATTTTAAGCATTCTTAAAATAGTTCTCCCATCATGTAAGAGTGCATGCAAGCCTTAGGTAGTTAGTGAGTTATTTGGATACACTCTACGCTATGACAACGTTCTAAAACATACTTGCGGTGGGTCACATCATCGATGGGTTGGTGACAAGTGTCCTTTGGCCATTTTCATAGGGACGTCTGTATACACATTTTTCTAAGTTCACATAGAGAGTGTGTAATCCTATAACTAGTTAAAACTATCGTAACTTTTGGAAGATGATGATGTTCCTCACTTGTTTATTTATATATGAGATATAAATGTATTCCAATGCTTGTGTAATGCTTTGCATGCCTACTGAATTTATATAAACTGTTTTATATAAATTTCTTACTTAAGCCGTTGTTTTATAAATATTCCATCATTGTAAAGACTTTTATTAAAGTAATTATTCCATCATATGAAAATGTATAGCGTGTTTGTTGAAATATGATTTTGTGTTGCCAAACCTTTTTATTTGAAAGTTGAAATATTTTCTTTGGATAATCTATGTTCGGCATCTGTTATGGAATATTTGGTGATATCCTACTGGGCTTAGTCTCACACCCTACTTTTCCCTTTAGTTGTTTGTAGACTTTCTTCTTCTAGGATCGAGCAAAGGAAAGGGATCTCTTAGAGGTGGATCCCATTGTTGATCTTTGATCATGGTGATCCATGTCCTTAGGGACTTTGTGGATGTTTTCCCAGTTTTAGTACTTGGGTAGTAGTACTTTGGCATTTTGTGCCTCTTTGTAATATGTTACATTACTCCCAGTGGAGTTTATTTTTCTATGAATACTGTTTTTTTACCCTTTCTTCCGCATTCTTGTGGAAAAATTGTTCCCAATTGTATGTTGTACAATGACAAGTGCTAGTCAGCGACCCGTGGGGATCAGGAACGCCCTTCGGGCTATGTCAGGGCTGGCTCGTTTGTCGGGCTACTAGGGTACCCAGGCTAGTTCATGACAAATTGGTATCAAAGAGAGGTTTAAACATTTTGGTTCGATGCCAGTATGCATTTAACTATTCTTGTCGGGACATAGGTGGTAGTTGTGATTGAGTGCCTGGCCAGCTCTCACCACAATGAACCTTAAGTCACCAGGGTTGGTTAAGGAATTACGACTTGTGGATTAGTTCTAGTATTTTCCCTATTTTTATTTGGATAGATTGGAATCCAAATCTTGTTATCCCTTCGTTCAAGAATAGTTTTCCTTGCTACTCAGTTTGGGTGTTAATATATGTCTTTTTATGTTGGGTAGGAACATGCCTCCGAGAAGATATGAGAATAGGATTCAAAGAGAGGTTGCCACTGAATCGCAGCAAGCGAATCCTACTGTGGATCCATGTTTAGTTGCGGTGATTGTTTGCACTGTCCATGCTCTGGGGCATGCCCCACCTCCAGTTCCTGTTCAGAATCCAGCTATAGATCCTCATGGTGATATTCTTTGAAGTCATTCTCAAGAGTTCTTATGCCAGAAGCCACCAGTTTTCAAAGGCTACACTGATGTTCAACATGCTGAGGAATGGTTGAGTAAGATTGAACCTTTATTTGGGTTCTTGGAGGCACCTGTTGTGATCAAGGTGAAGTGTTCCACCTTCGTGCTAGAGGGACCAAGTTGGAGATTGTGGGACACAATGGTGATGGCTGGGAAACATGAGGGTTTGGAGTGGAAAGACTTTAGGGTTCTTTTCACTAACCGGTTCTATCCAGAATCAATGGTGTTGTCCAAGGACGTGGATTTTTTCAAGCTTGAGCAGGCGAACAAAACCATGACTGAGTACTCAAATCGTTTTTCTGAGCTGGTACAGTTTTCTCCTGATATTGTATCTAATGAGAGGATGAAGGCTCAAAGATTCCAGTTGGGACTTCGATCAGATACTTGTTATTAGGTTTTCCTACTGAAGGTACCCACCTATGCTGATGTGCTGGATAGGGAGATTATGGTTTAGATGGACATGGTAGGAAAGTCTGGGTTGAAGGAGGTTGTTTTTCCACATTGTGGCAGTGTGGGATCCTTTAAAGGAAAATGGAAACGTGACTTTTCTCATGGTATTTCTCGACAACAGAGTCATTCCAGACCTCTGGTGGGACCAGGAGGGGATTCTTTGACTTGCTATCAGTGTGGGAAGCCATGGAATTTTTATAGGGTTTGCAATGAGGTACCTAGGAACTGTAGCTCCTACGGATGTTTAGGAAACTTACAGAGATTCTGCCATCACTTATCTACTCCACGTGGTGGAACAAGATCATCAGCACCTCCAGAAACTGTTGGGAAATCAAATTCTTCATGTAAAAAAGGGTTCCAGCCACATGCATCTGGAACGAAGCTTCTTCATGCAGTGGAAGAGTCGCCAGAGGTTGCTGATATAGGTCCTGCAACTGTGAGAGGTACCATTACTATTGCTTCGTCTTTAGTGACAACTCTTTTTGATACTAGTGCATCTCAATATTTTATTTGAACCTATCTTGTTAATCTTCTTAATCTACCTATGGAACTTTTATTGTGTGCGATGGATGTTACTACACCCCTTGGTCTAATGATAGAGAAAGGTCTCTGTAGTCCTACTTGTGTCTTCTCTCTATCAAATGTCGAGCTTGCTTGGAGTTTTCTGGTTCTCAACATGAAATCTTTTGACATCATTTCTGGGATGGATTGGCTCATTTCCAATAAAACCCAGATTGATTGTTATCATCAACGGGTCTATGTTACTATGCCCTGTGGTGTGCCCCTTGTTTTTCAAGGAGAATGGGACCCAAGGTCAGGCAGAGCTGGACCCTCTTATCCAGAGTTGGGGAAAGTTATATCAGCGGTTGCATTTGATCTGGAGAGATATTCAGTGTGTGGTGATCTTCCTCCAGTCGTCGATGAGTTTCCAGACATGTTCCCTTCTGACTTCTCTTGTTTTCCACCTGTAAGAGAGGTTTATTTCTCTATTGACTTAATGGCTGATACTCAACCAGTTTCTATTCCCTCTTACCGAATGGATCCAACTAAAATAAAAGAACTGAAATTTCAGTTAGACTATCTTCTTGAGAAGGGTTTTATACGCCCGAGTGTGTCCCCTTGGGAAGCTCCAGTTCTCTTCACCAAGAAGGCTGATGGTTCTCTTCGCTTATGTGATGATTATCGAAAGCTCAATTGAGTTACGATAAAGAACAAATATCCATTACCACGAATTGATGATTTGTTTGATCAATTGAAAGGGGAAAAGTGGTTTTCAAAAATTTATATTCGATCGGGTTACCATCAGTTGAGGATAAAAGAATTTGACATTCATAAGACCTCCTGCAGTTTTCATGGCTTTCATGAACAAGGATTTCCGCGAGTATCTTGATACTTTTGTGGTTTTCTTTGTGGATGAAATTCTTTTCTACTCCATGTCTGAGGAGGAACATGTACATCATCTGGGAATCGTTCTGAGTCTTCTAAGGAATCAGCGACTTTATGCCAAGCTTTTAATGTGCGATTTCTGGATTCTGGAATTGAAATTCAGGGGACATGTGGTGTGATAACAATGAATATCAGTTGATCGTGAAATGGTGAAGGATGTTATAACTTGGGAACAACCAAAAAATGTTTTCGATATTTAGATATTCTTGGGATTAGCGGCATATTATCACTGGTTTGTTAAAAACTTCTCAAAGTTAGCTTCTCCAATGATTGATCTGACTCGAAAGGGAGTTAATTTTTCCTGGAATGAAAAATGTTCGAGTTCTTTTTTTGAGATAAAGTGTATTTTGACTACTGTGCCGATGTTAACTCTTCCAGAGGCTAGGATAGATTATGTGGTCTTCTGTGACGCATCGGGTTCAAGTTTGGGATGTGTCCTCATGTAGGATAATCATGTTGTTTCCTATGGGTCTTGTTAGCTTAAGCCTCATGAGAAGAACTATCCTACCCATGACGTTGAACATCCAGCTTTAATGCACAGACTTAAGTATTGGAGACATTACCTTTATTGAGAAAGGTTTACTGTGTATTCTGACCACAAGAGGTTGAGTTATATCTTCTCTTAAAAAGATTTGAATCTTTGCTAAAGGCATTGGGTGGAGTAACTGTAGTCCTTAGACTTTGACATTTACAATACCCCTGGGAAAGGGAATGTCATTGCAGATGCATTAAGAAGGAAACTTCCATCGCAGGTTGTGAAAGAATTTTTAGAAGAGTGGAGGTTGATGGCTCTTTTTGCTCAGTTGCATATTGGAGTTCAGTATAAGGGGAATGAAGTTTCTTTAGCCAGTGTTCAATTGAATTCTCCTCTCCTCGAGTTAATTCTTCAAGAGCAGAAACGGGTTGATGAATTCCATAGCATTAGGGACTCTCTTTATGGTGGGGAGACCAACAACCAGTGGTCGTTATCCAAAGAGGGTGTTCTATGTTATCAAAACAGTTACGTTGTGCCGTTATCGGCAAGGAAGGGTGTGATGGGGGTTTTCTATAACTCTCAGTGGGCTGTACACCTAGGAACCACAAAAATATTCTATGACATGTGCCAGAAGTTCTGGTGGCTAGGTCTGATATGAGACATTGCGGAGTTTGTATCTCATTTCTATACATTAAAGTAGGTGAAAGCTGAGCACCAGAAACCTTTGGGTTTGTTTCAACTACTTCCAGTACCTACAGGGAAGTGGGATGAAATATCAATGGAATTTGTGGTTGGGTTACCTAAAACCTAGAGGAATAAGAATGAGATATGGGTTGTGATCGACAGACTGACCAAGTCGGATCACTTTATACCTATTCAAGATACAACCAAAGTTGAGGAGTTGGGAAATATCAATGTGAAAGAAATTGTTAATTTTCACGGTGTTCTATCTGCAATAGTCTCTGATAGGGATCCTCAGTTTACTTCTCGCTTTTGGAGAGGCCTTCAGGAGGCACTGGGATCTCAGGTCCATTTGAGCACGACCTACCATCCACAGTCAGATGGTCAGACATAGAGAGTTATTCGGATCCCTGAGGATATGATCCATAAATGTGTTCTCAACTTTGGTGGGTCTTGGGATGATCATCTGGGGCTAGTTGAGTTTTCTTATAACAACAATGATCAATCTACGATCAAAATGGCTCCTTTTGAGGCTTTGTATGGCCGTCTTTGTAAATCTCCTTTATGTTGGTCAGAGATTGGTGAAAGCTCTTTGCTAGGACCAAGTTTGGTCCAAGAGACGACAACTAAGATCCAGTTGATTCGTCATAGAATGTTGAAAGCACAGATTCGGTACAAGTCTTATGCGGATCTTCAATGTAAACCTTTAGAATTATTTGTTTGTGACCAGGTGTTCTTGAAAGTTTCCACCCGGTTAGGTCATTGATGTCTTGGGAGGCAAGGGAAAATTTCTCTTCGTTTTGTGGGACCTTTTGAGGTTGTTGGTCTTGTGGGGAAAGTTTCTTACCATTTAGATCTACCACCACAACTAACGTCGATACATAACTTGTTCCATGTATCACAGCTGTGAAAGTATATCTCTGATCCATCCCATGTTGTGAGGTGGAGTGATCTTGAGATTGAACAAGATTTATCTGTTACTGAATGACCAGTCAAGCTTGTTGATTATGAGACCAAGGTACTTCGTGGGATAAAGATACCTCTGGTCCATGTACAATGGTAGGATGGTTCTGATTCTCATGAGATGTGGGAAAGGGAGGCACTAATGGGAGATCAGTGGACTCATCTTTTTGACGTGGAGGTTTCCTCATAGGCTTTCTGGGGACAGAAAGATCCTATAGTGGGGAGGCTGTAACATCACGTTACGTTTTCAGGTATTTTTGGTGTTTCTAAGTACCTCTATTTTGGTGTAAATACTTTGGTTACATTTGGGCGAACTTTTAAAGAAAAACTAGAGGAAAGAGTGTTGTGCACAGTTTGCGCACGGTTTGACAAATCGTGCGACAAAACCGTGCCATCCATGAAACCTAGACAGAAGTTTCTGCACAGGCGGTGCATGGTTTGTCTAACCATGCGGCCAAGCCATGCGAGAAGGGTGGCCAAGGTAGTATCTCATGCAAGGCTATAGAATTTTTTTTTCACACCGTGCGGCCAAACCGTGTGGTCACTTAAATGAAATCCTTAAATTGTGGATCTCACTCGGTTTTGCCTCTAAGTGCCTTGTTTTGCCTCCTAAGCAACCATAACTCAGTATTTTTCTTCTCCGAAGGTCTGAGAGGGTTCTCCCATCATTTCGAAGGCGATCCAAAGGCTCCTCTTGGTGAATCGAATCCATATTCTTATGGTATGTGATCGTTCTTCATCGTTCTTGATTGGTTTCTCAGATCTACTTTGATCAACTCCTCTTCTCCTCTTAGATTCCTAGATCCACGCCCGTTGTGGGTAGATCTAAGTGTGTGGTACCAATTTTGGTGAGTTTCTATCTTGACCTTTCTAGCAGAAGAGATCTAAAGAGGGTTCTTGAAAAAGAAAACGGTTTTCTTGAGCATTCTCAACCGTTATGGTTGGTCAAAACCTTCAAGGTAGGTTGTTCTGTCCTAACTTGCAAAATTGATTATCCTTCTATTGCTTGATTTATTTCAATTATTGATTTAAATTCAATTAATTAAGTTGCTTTCAATTATATTGGTAAAAACTTGATTCTATTGAATTGAGATATTTGAAATGGTTTTGGCATGAAAATTTCGAAAAACCACAACTCCATTGAATTGGGTGTGGTTATTGACAATTGGTCGATTTAAGTTTAATTTAAATTATGGATTTGACGGAAATGTTTTCAATTAAATTGTTGAATTTAATTATGGAAATGAAATGTGTAATGATGTAATTGGTTTTGAATGGATTTCAAACGTATGAAAATGGCATAAAATGATTTGATAGAAACCCATCAGTTTTATCTTGTGAAAGAGACATGTTTTGAATAAAACCTATTTTGGTTTTCAATGGAATGAAATTGGAACTTTTGAAATGGAAGAATGGTATTGATCATATTTTAAACATTCTTAAAATAGTTCGCCCATCATATAAAATCACATGCAAGCCTTATGTAGTTAGTGAGTTATTTGGATACACTCTACGCTACGACAACGTTCTAAAACATACTTGCGGCGGGTCACATCCCCGACTAAGTGGTGACGAGTCTCCTTTGGCCATTATCATAGGGACATATGTATACACATTTTTCTGAGTTCACATAGAGAGTGCGGAATCCTATAACTGGTTAATACTATCGTACCTTTTAGCATATGACAATGTTTCTTGCTTGTTTATTTATATCTAAGATATAAATACATGCCAATGCTTGTGAACTGCTTCGCATGCCTGCTAAATTTATATAAACTATTTTAAATAAATGTTTTACCTAAGCCATTTTTTAGAAATATTCCATCACTGTAAAGCCTTTTCTTAAAGTATTTTTTCCATCATATGAAAATGTATATAATGTTTTTTGAAATATGATTTTGTGTTTCCAAACCTGTTTATTTGAAAATTGAAAGCTTTTCTTTAGATAATCTATGTTTTGAATCTATTATGGAATCTTTGGTGATATCCTATTGGGCTTAGGCTCACACCCTACTTTTGACTTTGGGTGTCTGTAGACTTTCTTCTTCCAGGATCGAGAAAAGGAAAACGATCTCTTTGAGGTGGATCCCATTGTTGATATTTGATCTTGGTGAGCTGTGTCCTTAGGGACATTGGGGCTGTTTTCCCAGTTTTAGTACTTGGGTTGTAGTACTTTGGCATTTTGTGCCTCTTTGTAATCTGGTACATTACTCCCAGTGAAGTTTCTTTTGCTATGCATACTGTTTTGTTTTACCCTTTCTTCCACATTCTTGTGGAAAAATCATTCCCACTTGTATGTTGTAAGATGCCAGGTTCTAGTTGCTGACCCGTGGGGATCGGGAACGCTGTTCGGGCTATGTCAGGGCCGGCTCAGTTATCTGGTTACCAGGGTACCCAGGCTAGTTCGTGATGTCATTATTGATATATAGAGTAAATAAAAACCCATGGAAATAGTATTTTTACATAATATAAGAAAAAAAATATTTTTGATCTCAAAAGAATTTAATAAAAATACAATGAAATAAATTTCATAAATCTATTATGAATAATTTTAAAATGACTTAATAAACTTTTAATCTAGTAAAATAAACTTTGAGAACCACCTAAAAAAATGAAATGACATGTTTTATTTAAATTATTTTACAAATAAATTCTTGTATATTTTATTCAATTTCATTATAAATTAAAAAATTGTTTTGGGGAAGGAATTACCATATTTCCTCACATAAAATACAAACACGTCTGAACGAGTTGAAATTAACTCCCTTAAAATTCATTTAAATTATATGCAATGTAACCAAAATCAATAATACAAGTAGATTAAAATTATGAGGATTCAAAATATCATAAAATAATAAAGTACATAGAGTTACATGGTTTGACTGACCATGAACCAACTGTTCTCTAACTACTAGAATCTTGCAATTAGTATGAATAGTTTGGCTACATGATGCTCTTATTCATGAACCAGTCATGGAAGGTTCACTAGACAGTCAATAATTAGTTTCATTATTTTCATACAGTCTTTAGGCCATTAAAACATTCCATTCACCAATGAAATTCCACCCAATTTTTGAATTTTAAAATTTTTTCTATAAAATAGATAGTAAATACAACTTAATAGAAAAAAAAACAATCTCATTACACCACATGTAAACTCAATGTAACACCCCGACCCTAGTTACCTAGAGTCGGTGCATTATTATATAACATTAACATGATAAAAAAAGATCATGTTTTGAATGACCGATTAGTTTAGTAGCATTGGAAGTACTAGATACATTCATAAGGTTTACATTACATCAAAAAATGGAAAACTAAACCAATATTGTTTCCATAGAAAACACTGATATCCCATAGAAAATCCCAACAGGTATGTAATAATATACTTTTTTGCATCCTGGGGAAAATAAAACATAGAAAGGGGTGAGCTGAAATGTTCAGTAAGGATAACAATATAGAAGAAACTTCCATAAATAAGCATAAACATTTAAGGTAATGTTTAAGACTAAAAAAATCCTTTTAAACTTGAACTTCAGCATAATATGGAAAAGATAAAATCAAAATAATTCCATTTACTTACTCACATGGATATTATACTAGTTGAATAATCACATGCAATCTCAATAGCCACTTTCATAATGATGGAATGCATAATGCCAGATTTTCAGAACCACATTTTCAAGTCCTTGGGCCAAGAATACAAATAATATTTTGCCAAGGCCTTGTTCCAAGACACTAGTTTGTCTCATGAGACCTACCTATGCATTGAGAAGCTATAGCGGGCTCCACCTGTCACTTACTATGTCCAATTCATTCCCCATATGAAAAGGTTTAAACATAACATAAACATTTGTATTAAAACTGGCATATGAAATATAAATAATTTATCCTTAAACCATGAATGGTAAGAAATAAAACATCTATATTGAAACATATCACAAAACCATCAATACAATATGGAAGTTTTTTGTTATAATAAATCAACTTCAAACATAAAATCCATCAAAGGATGTTGATATAGATGAAATCAAAACCTTTTTAGAGAAATATATATTTCTATTTTGAAATCATTTATAGGTCACATAATTACAAAAGAAAAAATTTATATTTGAAAATATTATTATAATCTTGTAAGGGAAGCTTCGACGATTTCATAATGGCGGAAAATTTCCACACCTGCCGTATAAGTTAAAAAAACATTCTTACCTTAATTTTGTGGAAAATGTCATAAAGTACCCTGTTTGGAAAATGATGGAATGATTCCTTTCAATTTTTTTTATAAAAATTAAAACAAAGGTATAAATGAATTTAAACCATAGTTTAGTAAATAGTAAAAATGTTTTGGAATACATTTTAAAGAAACATGGATGTGTATGATAAAGAGGTCCCAGTAGATACTTACACAAAGAAACAACCTTGGATAAAAATGAGATTGTGAAATTAACCCTTACCTTGTACTTTTACTTGGTCGAGGGTAGGTTAAGCTCATGTATAATGGTGAAATAATTGTTATTAAATTATACAAGAATCATATACCTCAATATGATATCATATATGATCTTTCAATATAGCTTTGTTAATAATATCTTAGTATTATCATCGTTTAATGTCTTAACTGATTCATTTTCATTTATATGATTTGTTATGTCAGTAATGTTTGTTATGGATAGGATGTATCATATTCATATTCATAATGATATTATGTCTTTAAAAATTATCATTAATCTTCTAATGAAAATTAGTCTTGAATGGATACGATGGGGAATGAATCTTATCGTGTTCGTGGAGACGGTAATCCGTACGTACGCACGAGCGAAAATATCATTATTTTGATATTAAAATAATATATAATTGGATGGTATAACATATATACAGAATAATTATCATGTTATATTTATTATTTAAATCCATTACACATCATTATTATACCCATCCAAATAATAATGTATTGAATAACAATTACATCACGACATGGAGACGGTAAACCGTATATACACACATATGGTGACATGTCATTCAAATGATGGATAGAATAATGAATATGGTTGTAACATATTTATAATAACATAAAATTATATATAAGATACTGGAGTTATTATTTTATAATGGAAAAAACAAAGAAAGAGGAAGTGGAAGAAGAAAGGAACTTGAAAGAGGTGATAAAATATTTACCTCTCCTTTCGGTTCTTCCTTTTTATTTGATCAAACGGGCTCAAAAGGTTGGATTTATGACTAAATTAGGGCCTCTAGGATAAAGTTAGGATAATTTATAGGGTATTTTTTTAGGGTATGGATGATCTTAATGGCTTTGAAGGTGTGAATTATAGAGAAGGGTTAGTGCCCTTTTATAACAGGGGTGATGGGAACCTTAGGAAAAACTAGAAATATTATGTTATAATAAAATAATTTTCGGTTTCTAATGGCTTGAAAATAAATTTTTTAAAGCATAAGGTGGATATGGGTTAAAAACCACTCAAAAAATAGGTTTTAGATAGGTTTGGGTCACTATATTAACTTTATATTTTGTATTTAACTCTTAGTTAAATAGTTTGACATTTACCACGTCTCTCTGTATTTTTTATATTATATGGTTAATAAACTTACTATAAACTTCCTTGAGAACCCCAAGTGGTTCATTAATGATACCACTATCATTATATAAGTCCTTTTTCCAATCCTTAGATTTTTAGGAATGTAATATCAATTAATAATATAATATTTGTTTTAATAACTCTTTTATGTCAATTTTGACACTATTTGGTATTTTGTTTTTTCAAAAATCATAACAACATTATTACTTCAAAATAAATTCATATACGAAACACTAACATGTCATATTAACCTATAAAGCTAGTGTAAGTCATAAAAAGCCTCAAATTACATTTATTTGGATATTTATAATATCACTTATTTTAATATTTCATTAATTAGGTAATTACTGCTTCATAATTGTGTCATAAATAAATTTAATTATATAATATATAAAAACTATAAATAAAATAATATTAGTTAGAAAATATTTTTACATACATAATGAATATTTATAGTCTAATTTTTCTTATTTGAAACCCTATATTAAAAATGGTTTAGTTATTAAACGTTGAATTTTACACTTTTAACTCTTCTTTGAATTAAATAATAATAAATGTCCTAATATAATAAAATTGGACCTAAAGGATAATATTTTATTCCTAGGGTCGTTTTTGGTCAAATTAAACTTATACAATAGAATTAGGGGATGCGTTAGGGTAATAATAAAATCATTTTTACCCTTAATTACCCTATTTACTTTTAACCATGGTAAATAAAAGTAAATAGTTATTATTCACCAAAAACTAATTTTATCTTATTGAACCACATTTTACATATTTATATCAACCGTGTATCTTGGAATTTTGAAATTCAACTCACAGAAGTGGTTAAATTATGTTTTATGTAAATTTGCAAATGCTCCTAGGAGGTGGGTAAAAGATGGTAAAAAGTTCAATAAATTTTTTATATATATAAAATTATTATAAAATGATTCCAATGAATTACATTGAACTTATATATGTATTATGTATCTATTTTTACCTTAGATAAAATTAAATATAATAATTAATTATTAAAATAAAAATTCTATTTTAAACTATAACTCAATCTTTTTCACTATTCATCAAAAATTGAAGGTTTTCAGAAAAATACAAAAAACTCACCCTAAGATAATTTCGATATTCCAAATCAAAAAATGAAATCCATTTTGAGTGATAAAATTTATAAAATTTTAAAAAGTGGGCATTACTATTCATAACGGCTAGTTTGATTGGTTGCGGTGTGTAAGAACTCGAAGTTGCGTACAACACATGCTAATGTATTATTCAAAGAGAAGCGTACTGTGGAATCTTGGGGTTTTAGATTCTCCCTTTGTTCAAATAATTTCATCCTCGAAAATTTTAGAGTATTTCTGTGTAAAAATACTCGGTGGTTCTTCATCAGAACTTCCTCAGGTTCCCACGTTGCCTCTTCCATCTTATGGTTTCTCCAAAGAACTTTTACCAGAGGAGTTGTCCGGTTTCTCAGAACATGTTATCTTGTAGCAGGAACCATGATAGGATCTTCTCAATAAGGAAGATTAGGTTCTCGTTATAATTCCTCATTGTTGAGTACATGCGTTGAGTTAGGCATTTATTTTTTCAATAGTGATACTTGGAACACATCGCGTACTTTAGATAGACTTGGTGGCATTGCTAAACGGTAAGCTACAACCCCAATTTGTTCTAGAATTTAGAATTGTCCAATGTACCTGGGACTCAATTTTCTATTCTTACTGAAACGTATAACACCTTTCCATGGAGATACCTTCATGAAAACATGATCTCGTACATTAAATTCCAAATCCTTCTATTATCAGCATAGCTCTTCTACATAATTTGATCTGCTTTGATGTGGGTTTGGATTACCTTAACCTTCTCCATTGTTTCCTCCACAAGTTATATGCCTATGAGTTTTCTTTCCCCAACATCATCCCAACAGGTTGGTGTAAGACATCTCTTTCCATATAAAGCTTCATATGGTGCCATCTGAATATTTGAATGGAAGCTATTGTTATAGAAAAATTCTACCAGAGGTAAAAATTGATCCCACATACCTTGAAAGTCATGTGAGCATGATCTCAACATGTCTTATAAGGTTTGAATAGTCCATTCTGATTTTCCATCAGTTTGGGTGTGGTAGGTTATGCTCAAACGATGTTCAGTATCCATGAATTTCTGAAGACTTTTCTAGAATCTTGATGTAAAATGGGGATCACGATCAGAAACAATAGATAATGGTACTCCATGAAGTCTTACAACTTCATTAATATATAGTCTTTCTATACATTCAAGAGGTAAATCTTACCATATAGTAAGAAAATGTGATGACATTGTAAGACGATCAACAATGACCCATATTACATCATTCCTTCTGGGATTCTTTGGTAGCCCCATTACAAAGTCTATCGTGATATCATCCCATTTCCATTCAGGTATGGGAAGAGGTTTCATGACTCCTCCAGGCTGTTTCCTTCCGTCTTTCACTTGTTGAAAAACCATACATCTTGACACAAAATCTGTAATATCCCTTTTCATGTTGTCCCACCAAAAATGTTACTTCAAATATCTAAACATTTTAGTGCTCCTAGGGTGTATATAGAAATTATAATTATGATAATCATCCAACAATTCCCTTTTTAGATCTGGTATATCAGGATCACAATGTCTCTTCCCAAATTTCAAAATTCCTTCTTCATATATGAAGTCACTCAATCTCCCGTTATTCATAGCTTTAATATTCTTTTCAAACTCTTCATCACCAGTCTGAGAACACATTATCCTTTATAGTAATGATGGTTTGGAAACCATTTGAAAAATTATTAATGATCCAACATCCATGGTTATTCCCAATTCTATATTTACTAGATCCATGAGAATAAGATCCCTTTCAACTCTCATCTTGTTCAAAAATCCATGATCTTTTCTTCTCAAAGCATATTCTACCTTATTTTCCATCCCTCAGTGGTAGTGTATTGTGAAATCATAATCCTTGAGTAGTTCAAGCCAACATATTTGCCTCATGTTCAGTTCTTTCTGTGAAAATATATACTTCAAACTCTTATGATTAGTATAAATCTCACATTTTTCACTATAGAGATAATGTCTCAATATCTTCAAATCAAATATTACTACTGCTAACTCAAGATCCTGAGTAGGATAGTTTTTATCATGAATTATTAGCTGGCATGATCCATAGGCAATAACATTATCATTCTGCATAAGGACACAACCAAGTCCTTTTATTGATGCATCACTATAATTAACAAACCCATTATTCCCCAACGGTAGAGCCAAGATAGTATCATTCACTAATGTTCTCTTAAATTCTTCAAAAAATTCTTCACATTATTTTTTCTAAACAAATTTCACCCATTTATGTGTGAGATTGGTTAATGGGTTATCCAATCAGGACAAATTATTGAAGAAATGTTGATAATAACATGCTAAACCAATAAAATTGCATACCTCAGTTATACTCGTCGGTGCTGGCCATTCTTGGATTGACTTGGTCTTAAAAGGATCAATAGAGATTCCATCCTTAGAGACAATATGCCCAAGAGAAGAAATCTCCTGAAGCCAGAATTAAGACTTTCTAAACTTCTCATATAATTCATGTCTTCTAAGAGTCTTTAGAATAACGCGCAAGGGATTTTCATTATCTTCATATATTTTGGAGTATACCAAGATATCATCAATAAATAGCACTAAAAAGTCATCAATATATTCCTTGAAAACTCTATTCATTAGATCCATGAAGACAGAGGGTGCATTAGTCAATGAAAAAGGCATTTATGTAAACCCATAATGCCCATACCGAGATCAAAATGCTGTTTTTAGAATGTCTTTCTTCTTCACACACTACTGATGATATCTAGATCAAAGGTCAATATTTGAAAAGTATTGAGCTCCATGAAGTTGGTCAAATATATCATCAATGCGAGGTAGGGGATAATTGTTCTTTATTGTTAAAGCGTTGATCTCCCTATAGTCAATGCACAACCTCATAGATCCATCTTTCTTCTTAACAAAAAGGATAGGGGCTCCCCATGGAGAAACACTAGGGTGAATAAATCCTTAATTACTCAATTCCTCTAGTTTTTCTTTAGTCCCACTAATTCAATAGTGGCCATTATATAAGGGGTCTTCTATATGGGCCTTGAACCAGGAATTAAATCAATGGAAAACTCAATTTCTCATTCTGGAGGATGTCCAGGTAAATATTCTGAAAACAAATAAACATATTCATTCACAATTGGTACATCCTCTATTTGAAAATTCTTTTCCTCACCCACAGTTATTTGATTCTTTTCCACCCCAATAATTTAATTTAATGGAGCAATTGGGGGTGAATATAAATAAGAATTCGATGGTTATGACTCTATTATAAATATATGATGTTCTTTATCATCATCATCAAAAAAAAAGTAACCTCCTTTTTCTTATAATGATTTTTTGCATCATGGTCCGAAATCCAATCAATAACGAGAATTATATCAACTCCAATCATGGTTTTTCTGATGAGATTAGCAGATAAAGAACATTTATATTCCCAAATGGGGACTGATTCACAAAACATTGTTGCAATGATACTTCTTTTAAGTGTTTTGATTGAAAAATCCCTTGTTAAATCAAATTTCCAATATCTAATTTTCTTAGAAAAATGGGAAGATATGAAATAATGGGATGATCCCGAATCAAATAACGAATTGTCTAAACATGAGGAAACCATTAAATTACCTGTCACTACATATTTCGAAGCATCAACCTCATTAGTAGTGATAACATAAGCTTAGAATTGATACCTTGCGCTTTTTTGAGGTAAGTT
Organism: Viscum album; assembly: GCA_963277665.1. NCBI lineage: Eukaryota > Viridiplantae > Streptophyta > Magnoliopsida > Santalales > Viscaceae > Viscum > Viscum album. The sequence goes on from OY728156.1 coordinate 714,231,145, forward strand.
CCCCTGACGCTTAAGACATTAATTTTCATAATGGCACTTTTCTCTACAATTGTAGCATTCAACATTGATAGCCTATTTATTCAACTTGTAACCACGAGCTTGGTAGAATTTTTCACCACACCTGTAACAGACTCCCATTCCCTTCAGGAAAGTACCAGGGTATTTATTCTCACATTTACTACAGGATAGATATTAAGCTTTCCCCTTCTTCCCCTTATTTCTATTTTCAGAGTGTTCAACAGATCTCTTCTTCTATTTCTTTACTTTAAAGTCATAAGACTTAGAGAATTTTTTTTCTCTATTGATAGCACCTGAGACAATATATTCATATGAAGAGAACGATTTTGAGACTAATTCTCGACAGAGATATTGTTTTAACCCATCAAAGAAATGATAAATATTACTTCATGGGTTGTGTATATAATCTGTAGAATTCCTCTCCAACCTTGTAAAGTCAGCTTCATACATTGCCACATTCTCATCCTCCTTTTTCCTCAGACTCAAAAATTTCCTTTCCATCTCTTCTCAATGGTCATGAGGAATGTATTTTTCTAAGAAAATTTCTTTAAAACCCCTTCATTCCATATTTGATACTTCATCATCTTCCTTTTTGTTTTGAATCAATGGCCACCATTCATAATCATCTCCAATGAGGTGGTAAATAGCCATGATAATGTTTTCCCTTTTTCTACTCCCCAAGGAGTGGAACATATTATCTAAGGAATTTATCCATTTTCAGCTACTAGTGGATTTGTACCCCCATTGAATGTTGGTGGTTTTTTCCTCATGAAGTGATCTAACATTGATCCTCCATGCTACGAATCATGGTGATCCATATTGGTAAGGTTATTATTCATAACCTGAGTGAGTTTTCCCAATATGGTGATTAGACGATCAACAATAGATGCATCACCATATCCACTATAATTATCTTCAGTAGGAGGGAAATCCCTACATAGAGTGCGTGTATTGATATTGTTTACATTCCTATCACTAGGCACCATTTATAAACAATAGCACAAACAAGATTAGTTTGTGAATCGAAATACATAATTCCAAACTTGTAAAATAATTAACATAAATTGAGCATTTTATGGATATAGTCCATGATCATAAAAATATTTTCACTGAGGAAGTATATACTCATAAAACTTTCATAAGGGTTTGTAATGAAAATGATAATTATCCTAAGCATATCCTCTGAAAGTGTCGTAACCAAGAGTGAAACAAGGCCCGTTGTTGTGCCCCAATTCCCATTCGAGTCTAGATCAAAGCGGTGTTTTTGGGTTTTACCCCTAGGTACATCTGTGCCAGAGCCACCTCTACCAGTTCATATCTAGACAAGGATGTATTGCTTGGAAAAATCACAAAATTTCAACAACCCCAAAATTTTAGGAAGTTCTTATATACTAATTCTCAAAGTATATCTCTGGGCTATGTGATCCAATAAGAGTTTATCTAAATTTAGTTCCCAAGGATTGTACTGAACATTCTCTGATACCAACTATAACGTCCCAAACCTAGTTACCCAGAGTCGATGCATTATTATATAACATTGACATGATCACAAAAGATCATGTCTCTAAAGACCAATTAGTTTAGTAGCCTTGTAAGTACTAGATACATTCATAAGTTTTACATTAAATCATAAAATGGAAAACTAAAACAACATTGTTTCCATGGAAAAAACCGAGATCCCTTAGAATATACCTATATGTGATTCATAATATACTTCTTCACATCCTGGGATAAATAAAAAATTGAAAGGTGCGAGCTCAGATGCTCAGTAAGGATAACAATATAGCGAAAACATTCATAAATAAGAACAAATATTTAAGGCAATGTATAATACTAAAACAAAAGCCTTTTAAACTTGAACTTCAACATAATATGAAAAATATAAAATCCAAATAATTCGATTTACATACTCACATGGATATTCTAATAGTCTAATAATTAAATGCAATATCAGTGGCCACTTTCATAATGATGGAATTCATAATACCAAACTTTCAAAACCACATAGTCAAGGCCTTGTGCCAAGACTACAAATAAGATTTTATCAAGGCCTTGTTCCAAGACAGTAGTTTGTCTCATGAGATCTACCAATGCCTCGAGGATCTATATCAGGCTCCACCTATCACTTACTAAGTCCAATGCATTCCCCATATGAATAGGTTTAAACATAACATAAAAATTCATATTAAAACTGGCATACAAAATGTCTATACTTTATCCATAAACCATGGATGGTATGAAATTGCACATCCACAGTCAAGCATATTATAAAACCTTCAATACAATATGGATGTTATGTATTATAATAAATCAACTTCAAACTTAAAATCCATCAATGGATGTTGACATAGATAAAATCAAAACCATTTTAGAGAAATATCTCTTTCAATCTTGAAATCATTTAAAGTTCACGTAATTTTTAAAGAAAACATTTATATTTGAAAATATTCTTATAATCTTGTAAGGGAAGCTTTGAAAATGTTATAACGACAGAAAATAGCCACACCCGTTATATAAGTTAAAAAAAATTCTTACCTTAATTTTGTTGAAAATGTTATAAAGTACTATATTTGGAAAACAACAGAAAGATTCCTTTCAAAACATTTTTCAAAAAGTCAAAAAACTGTATAAATTAATTTAACCCATAGTCTAGTAAATAGTAGAAATGTTTTGTAATACATTTTTAAAAAACATGGATGTGGATGATAAAGAGGTCCCAGTAGATATTTACGTAAAAATGTCCTCGGATAATAAAGAGATTTTGAAATTAACCCTTACATTTTACTTTTCATTGGTCGAGGGTAGGTTAACCTCTTCCATAATTGTCAAATAATTGTTATTAAATAATAATAAAATCATATACATTTATATGATATCGTATATGATCTCTTAATATTGCTTTGTTAATAATATCTTAGTATTTTCATCATTTTGGGTGTCAACAGATTCGATTTCCTATATATTATTTGTTATGTAAGTAATTTTTGTTATGAATAGGATGTATCTTATTCATATTAATAATTATATTAAGTCTTCAAAACATTATCTTTAATCATCTAATGAAAATTTGTCTTGAATGGATATGATGGGGAATGAATCTTAACGCGTTCGTGGAGATGGTAATCCGTATGTACGCACGAGTGACAATATCATTCTTTTGATATTAAAATAAAATATAATTGGATGGTATATCATATATAAAGAATAATTATCAAGTTATATTTATTATTTAAGTCAATTAAAAATCATTATTATACCCATCCAAATAATTATGTATTGAATAAAAATTACACCACGACGTGGAGACGGTAAGCCGTACGCAAGCACGCATGGTGACATTTAATTCAAAGGATAGGTAGAATAATGAATATTGTTGTACCATATTTTTAATAAAATCATATTATATAGAAGATACTAGAGTTGTTATTTTATAATGGAAACAAAAAAGAAAGAGGAAGTGGAAGAATAAAGGAACTTGAAAGAGGTGATGAAATATTTACCTCTTCTTTGGGTTCGTCCTTTTGATTTGATAAAAAGGGATCCTTAGGCTTGATTTATGACTAAATTAAGAACTCTATGATTAAGGGAGGACCGTTAATAGGATATTTCTTCAGGGTTTGGCTAATATAAATGGCTTTGAAGGTGTGAATTAAGGAGAAGGGAGAGTGACCTTTATAAGAGTGGTGAGGGGTACCTTAGGAAAAGCTAGAAATATTATTTTATAATAAAATCATTTTCGGTTTCTAATGGATCCAAAAAAAATTATTTAAAGGATAAGGTGGGTATGGGTCGAAAACCACTCAACCAATAGGTTTTATACAGGTTTGGGTCACTATATTAACATTATCTTTAATACTTAACACTTAGTTAAATAGTTTGACATTTACCATGACTCTTGGTATATTTTATTATATATGGTTAATAAATTTCCAATAAAAATCGAAGAGAACCCCAAGTGGTTAATTAATTATAAAACTATCATTATATAAGACTTTTGTCTGAACCTTATATTTTTAGGAATAGAATATCAATTAATAATAATATAGTTGATTTAAAAACTCTTTTATGTCAATTTTGACACAATTTGGTATTTTGTTTTTGCTAAATTCATAACGGCATTATTAATTCAAAAAAAAAATTCATCTAACCAAACCTAACATGTCATATTAACCTATAAAATTAGTGTAATTTATAAAAAGTCTAAAATTACATTTATACAGATATTTATATTATCAATTATTTTAATATTTCATTAATTAGGTAATTACTGCATCATCATTGTGTCATAAATAAAATTATTTGTTTACTGTCTAAAAATTATAAATAAAATACCATTATATGGTAAATAGTTTTAAATTTATTATTAATATTTATAGTCTAATTAATCCTATGTTTAAATTTATATTAAAAATTGTTTCGTTATTAAACTTCGAATTTAACACTTTTAACTCTTCTATGAATTAAATAATAACAAATGTCCTAATCAAATACAAGTGGAACTAAATGATCATATTTTATTCTTAATGTAACACCCCAGGTAAATAAAGAATATGAAATTTCATATTTATCCATATTTGTGAATAAAATATTTAAATGACTTTAAAGGGGACGCTATGCTCGATGGCGTACCCAACACGCAACAACGAGTTTCTTGGGAATCTTACGTTGCACTCTAATAATAAAATAATATTATTTTAAATAGTAGTTAACATGTAGCCGTTGTAATGGCGGGAATGGATAGAAATAACTAAAATATGATTATATATGTTTTTAAATGTTTTTACATTTATCCAATAAAATCTAAAGGCTTAAAATATAAAAAGAATTAAATTTTAGGTGTATATGCACTAGTTTTCACTAAAGGTTCACTTATCGCCTTTTAATAGAGAACTGTCATTAAATATAGTTTTGATCACTCTTATACATTCTTTTGGACCAAATAAAGCTCTTATTAAGAATCGGGACATCAAATTTTACTTTGTGTAATTTTTTGGTATTTTTCTGGTAAAGTTCATTTTTTAATGAATAGTGTAGAATGTTGTGTTTTAATTCAAAACCACTTTTTAATCTAATTTATTTATATGATTAGATAATATTTTTAATTGGTTTTAAAGTGAAATTAGAAAATATTTTTACCATTAAATCCAATAGTGGTCGTTGGAATTAATTTCACTTTGAAATCAGACTTAAACTAGTGTCAATCTTTTGATACTTATTGCTTTATAAAAACACGCTATTTTCTCTGACAGCGGGAATTAATTATTAAATTAATTAATGTGACTAATATGTTTTGAATTTTGTAAAACGGACTTCATTTTTGAATTCATAATATCAAATATAGCTCAGGGTGAATTTTTGGGATTTTTCTGAAAAACTTCAATTTTTGATGAATAGTGAAACCACTAAGTGGTACTTATAAAAGCTGATTTTCCATTTAAATGAAATTTTGCCATCATTGTGTTTTGAATTTCAAAAATCCGACATACATGGTTTTCATTAAGAAGTAAAATGTGGTTCAATGAGATTATAATAATTTTTTGGTGAATAGTAACTTATTAAGTTCTTAATCGCGATTAGGGGTAATTAGTGTAATTTAAGGTAAAAATGATATTATAAGAATGTGAAAACACCATGAAACTTGTCCTACACCTATTGGGTGAGTCATGGCCGACCAAGACAAGCCATGGGACAACTTGGGGACCCCATGGAGACACTTTGGCTGGGAAATGACATATATAACTTTTTATTTAATGTTAAAATTAAATTGACACAAACATGAGTTGTTTTAATAAAACAATTTTTAAGTGGGGTTAAACAGGTCCAAATTTTGATTATAAATAGTCATCGGAAAGATACAAATATTTCCTACATCATATAATTTTTTTTTATAATTTTTAGACATTATATAAATTAAATTATTTATGACATAATAATGATGCAGCGATGACATCATTATTTGACGATTTAAACAAAATGGAAAGATAATGTAAAATCAATGAACTAAACATGTCCAAAACTTATTGGATGTTTGTATTTCGAACCTTTATAACCTTATACACGAATTATATCAATGTGGGACCTTTTAAAACCGAAACACATTTTCAAATAAAGTAATATTTCCTTACTTTCCAAAAGTGCCCCTCCTCTCCTCTTATAAAAGGCCCCCACCTCTACCTCTTTTCACACACTCCTCAAGCCTTTGGCTCGGCCAACCCCTACCCATTTACTCTCTCCACATCCCTCGCCTCATCCTAGAGGATTCCCTTTGGGCAGAATCCTTTCAAAGGAAGCCTTTAGGCTCAAATCAAAAGGAGTTACACTTTTAAAGGTAATTCATTCTCTCATGTTCATTTGTTTTATTTTGCTTCTCCAACCCCCTAAACTCTTTTTATTTACTTCTTTTGTAGCAACACCAGTATCTTCAATATACTAGGATGTTGTTATATGATTTATTCGAGCTACACTCTCACACAACTACATCAAATGGTTAAAGAACATACGGTTTCCGTGGATGGTGAAATTCTGCCTCCCGAAACGATGATTGTTCAATACTCATTTAACACCTTCAAAGGTGGCCATTATGACGTCACTATTTATATATATGATATATAATATGTTTATGTTTTATTTATGCTTCTGTATTTTTCATTTTTGTCTTACCTTTATGGCTTCCATTATGGATATACGCGATATCTTCATTTAAGGAAGTGCGGACTACCGCCCCCTCAAAGTGATTTGATTCGTTAAATACCATATGTGGGATGTATAAAGGATGGAAATATGATATTATATATGATATTATACTAGAATTATAATATACCTTTATATCATTATTATTCCATTCTATAAAATACGAAATAGAAATGAAAGTAGCGTTCATGCGTACGTACGGCTTACCGTCTCCATGAACGGTGCATTTCATTTCTTACATCTAAATGATTATGTAATGTTATAAATGCATGCATGTACTGGATATATATGACATATATGATATCTAAATGATGAATACAATTCTGGATATAATAAACTTTTGGCCACACGAACAACATGTAATTGTAAGAAGTCCACTTTCGACTTAAGAACCAAATATCGGCAAAACAAATATTATTAACTTAAATGATTACATAATGTGTATGACATGGTAATAAGTGATATAAAAGGAATAATGAACTTGAAAAAGGTTATTAAGGAAGTATAAATTAACCCAAGTTTATTATTCAGGAGATTAAAGAACGATCGAGTCATGTCGGACCCGAGGTAATGGATCCTACTCCTCTCTTTCTTTTTAAGTACACACTTTTATGTCATTCCTTTTAAAGATCATCTTTCTTGTTATTGGGATGATATTTTATATTAGACTTACTGTAATTTTTATGTTCATGTGATGAGAGACCCTATTCTCTCTCATCAATCCATTTTGGATGTTTTGAGTGGCGCCGTTAGGCTGCCGAACTTTCGTAAGAGATCTAACCTCTCTCTTTCTTTTTAAGTACTCTCCTTTATGTAACTTCTTTTAAGCTCCTCTTTGTAATGTTGGGGGATGTTCTTTTATATTACTCTTTCTGTAAATTTTATTGTAATGTGATGGGATACCCTATTTGATCTCATCAATCCATATTCGGAAGTTTTATGTGGTGCTGTTAGGCTGCCGAGTTTTCGTAAGGGATTTTTCATCTCACTTTTATTCCTGTGAGATTTATGCTAAATTTGCCACAAATTCCATTGAGTGGTGTATGTACTTCCCATTATTCTACTATTTGTGTAATATACTTTTATTTATGAGTATTTACATCAATGATCTATTGTCCATCTATCATGGGGTGTATGTTTTGAAAGATACCCAAGTCGGTAAGGGAACCTTTCACCCTCCTCTTTTTTAAAAGACTTCTTTTGTTGGGTCTTTTAATTTACATATTGTTATGTTGGGATATGTTCTCATATATCCTTATTGATGTAAATTTTATGTCCAAGTGATGAGATACTCTTTTTATCTCTCATCAACTCATTTTGATGTGATGTCGTTAGGCTGTCAAGGGAACTTTTTAACCCAATTTCGATTTCTTTGGGTTCAACATGTAGTCATTGAATATGTCATCCATTGAATATGTGTGAATGACCTTTTATTGTTTTACACTTAATATCCACTTATATTGGGTGTATTTATATTTGTCACACATATTTTTGAGATTGATTTGTCCTTAATTTAAGGATACCTTCTTTATAAGGGATTTCATCGCATTTGACATTTCTATTGAGGGTTCATTGTTGTTATGCACCAATTCACTCTTATATGGTGTATATACTATCCTTTGGAGTATTATATCATGAATCCATTTATTCTCATGATATTATAAAGTTCTAACTAAATGTTATTCCTCAATTATTGTATTCAAGTGTCTCTAATTTTGGTAAAACCCCTTTAACCAAAATATCGTTTTAAATGTTTTAATTATTTGTTCTTATTAATATCCATGTTTTCAAAATGGTTTTAAGGATTTATTTATATGGATATTAATGGTATAAAATTTTAAGCTTCAAGGTGGTATGGGACACTTTGATTCAAAAATCTCTTTATTAAATGTTTTAAATGGTTTTGGAAATGTTTTCTTTTTGAATGGATTCATTATTTCAATATACTAAACTGTTATATTGTGATTGAAATGTGGAAATGTTATGTTTCCTTTATGCTTGTTTTATGTGATACGATTATGTTATGGTTCTTGGGCATTATTATGAAGACGGGTGGTTCCGTGATAAACTAAGGGCGGGTGAGCCCGATATAGCTCTCCAATGCATTGGGTAACGCGAAGGAGTGAAACGTTAAGGTTTCTCCGAAGAGATTTAGGGAATATACTATGATGGGTATTCCAAACGTAACCAAGAGGGTTACTCCCTACGTAAGAATGTTATGAATGCCTCAAGATACCTTTATGTCTTATGTTTTCTATGATTTATTCATCATTTGATATGCCTATGTTTTATGGGTAATGTGTGATTTCATTCTAATGTATATATGAACTCATGTTTCCTTCCCATATTTTTTATAACTCTTACTGAGCTTTTTATGCTCATCCCAAGTTTTTGAAATGTTTTTCACAGGTCAAGGGAAAGGTACATGATGTGATGATAGTGTCAAGGATGTGTCGAGAAAGAATCCGTGTTATAATTTAAATATGATTCCGTTGATGGGAAGAATGAATGCTGTCTTTTATGTAACCACTTTGTTTAAATGTGGAATGTAATGCAAGTTTCATGATCTAATTCTCTAAAACTCTAAACCTGAAAAGATCCTCAATGTGTAATCCTGTAATAACTCAAGATTAAGGAAGGTTTTAAGGCTGGGGCCTTATAGTTGGTATCAGAGGTCGGTTTAGATAACTTTAGAGGTTAGGGTATTCTTTAAGCATAAGTGACATTACCATATTGGTTAGGATTTCAGAAAGAGTTCTAGTTTTAGATAAAGTGAATGAGTAAGTGTATCTTAGTGTTTACCTTCCTCATTAGTACATGATGGTTTTGTTGATATACTCACACTGACATTTCTATTTTTAGTGAATGGATGGATCTAGAAGGCACCAAGAGACAACAGGTTTGAAGGAAACTGTGATGGTTCTCTGATTAAGATACTAGATTAAATGGAGGATTCAATGAGGAAACTCGTGGTTGTTCTAAACAAAATATCAAGGAGTCATGATCAACCACTTCAACCATGGTGAGTTCTCTAATGCATCATGTACGAGATGGCCAACTCGATGTGGAAATTCAGGTAATAATTATTAAGGTAACCATTAGGGTTTATATGATACTTAATTTTTAGGTAATTATGGGTTACTCTATGATATGATGGAAAATGAAAGGAATGAGATAAAATTGAAGTTAAAATATGTTATGATTATTCTTGAAGATTTTATCTCATTTTGGGGAATGTTTTAAGAATTATATAGTTTTGGAAAAAGGACAACACGTAGACCGCGTGACATCCCGTCGCGTCAGACAAAGCTGCGGGAATCGAACCCACAACCAAAGTGCGACTGGTATTTATCGCCTACCACTGGACTACGTGAAGTCCCTGGTTAGTTTGACTGATTCATTCTAGTTATGTGATTTTATGAATTAAGAGTAAGTTGATTTTGGGTTATTTATGAAAATGATTAACCTATCATGGAGGATATGTGATTAGGTTAATTACTTTTCAAAACGAGACTTTAGGAGAAACTGATATTGTTTAGAGATAAATGTTACGATTTATCTTGGAAGACTATGCGACTAAATCCTTCAAATATTTGGGTTTCAATCTTATATTGGTTTACTTTGAGGAATTTTTATTGAAAAATTTGATTATAGAATGGTCCTCGTTGAACTTTGGGTTTTGTTGGACAAATTTTGGAGATTAAGAATAGATTTTCTTTCTATAAAGGGTTATCCTTTTCTGGATTATCTGATCTTGTACTAACCTTATTGGTTTTGGTTTTGGTTAAAGTCTAATGACATGGTAAGTATATAGTTCTCTTTTGTGGATTAGGTGATTTTCTAAAAGTTGATTATAGTACTCTTGATGTGAACAAGTCCTCCTAAATACTCGTCTTTTGGAGAAAATATGAGTTTGTGTAAGGAATCTAATAAAAGTTGAAAGTCAATATGATAAGTGATTATGTTTCCTTATGAATAAATTCCCCAATAAAAAGTAACTTAAAACAAAAATGTTGTCTATTAACTTTTCCTACTGGGGAATCGAATACCGTTTAACCCATCACAAGTTTGTGATTTTCTCGTGGTTAACTTTCTCCTAAACATGTTTTCTATCACTCTCCATCGGAACATAACCATTTGTTTTTTCCTCCATGTCCATATTTTCATACTTGGAATCCTAGTATGGGTTAACTTGGGTGACCTTTGTACTTATCTCTCTTTATTTTAAAGTGTTTGTTTTACCAACTTTTGTTCCGATGTGGGACTTTCAAGGATGTTTCCAAGCGCAATTTTAAAATTGCGAGAACGCAATTACCAAAAGGGGGGAAGGATGTAACACCCCAGGTAAATAAAGAATATGACATTTCATATTTATCCATATTTGTGAATAAAATATTTAAATGACTTTAAAGGGGACGCTATGCTCGATGGCGTACCCAACACGCAACAATGAGTTTCTTGAGAATCTTACGTTGCACTCTAATAATAAAATAATATTATTTTAAATAGTTGTTAACATGTAGCCATTGTAATGGCGGGAATGGATAGAAATAACTAAAATATGATTATATATGTTTTTAAATGTTTTTACATTTATCCAATAAAATCTAAAGGCTTAAAATATAAAAAGAATTAAATTTTAGGTGTATATGCCCTAGTTTTCACTAAAGGTTCACTTATCGCCTTTTAATAGAGAACTGTCATTAAATATAGTTTTGATCACTCTTATACATTCTTTTGGACCAAATAAAGCTCTTATTAAGAATCAGGACATCAAATTTTAATTTGTGTAATTTTTTGGTATTTTTCTGATAATGTTCATTTTTTAATGAATAGTGTAGAATGTTGTGTTTTAATTCAAAACCACTTTTTAATCTAATTTATTTATATGATTAGATAATATTTTGAATTGGTTTTAAAGTGAAATTAGAAAATATTTTTACCATTAAATCCAATAGTGGTCGTTGGAATTAATTTCACTTTGAAATCAGACATAAACTAATGTCAATCTTTTGATACTTATTGCTTTATAAAAACACGCTATTTTCTCTGACAGCGGGAATTAATTATTAAATTAATTAGTGTGACTAATATTTTTTGAATTTTGTAAAACCGACTTCATTTTTGAATTCGTAATATCAAATATAGCTCAGGGTGAATTTTTGGGATTTTTCTGAAAAACTTCAATTTTTGATGAATAGTGAAACCACTAAGTGGTACATATAAAAGCTGATTTTCCGTTTAAATGAAATTTTTCCATCATTGTGTTTTTAATTTCAAAAATCCGACATACTTGTTTGTAATTAAGAAGTAAAATGTGGTTCAATGAGATTATAATAATTTTTTGGTGAATAGTAACTTATTAAGTTCTTAATCGCGATTAGGGGTAATTAGTGTAATTTAAGGTAAAAATGATATTATAAGAATGTGAAAACACCATGACACTTGTCCTACACCTATTGGGTGAGTCATGGCCTACCAAGACAAGCCATGGGCCAACTTGGGGACCCCATGGAGACACTTTGGTTGGGAAATGACATAAATAACTTTTTATTTAATGTTAAAATTAAATTGACACAAACATGAGTTGTTTTAATAATACAATTTTTAAGTAGGGTTACACAGGTCCAAATTTTGATTATAAATAATAATTGTAAATATAAAATGATTTCCTACATCATAGTATTTTTTTTTATAATTTTTAGACATTAAATAAATTAAATTATTTATGACATAATAATGATGCAGCGATGACATCATTATTTGACGATTTAAATAAAATGGAAAGATAATGTAAAATCAATGAACTAAACATGTCCAAAACTTATTGGATGTGTGGATTTCGAACCTTTATAACCGTATCCACGAATTATATCAATGTGGGACCTTTTAAAACCGAAACACAATTTCAAATAAAGTAATATTTCCTTACTTTCCAAAAGTGCCCCTCCTCTCCTCTTATAAAAGGCCCCCACCTCTACCTCTTTTCACACACTCCTCAAGCCTTTGGCTCGGCCAAACCCTTCCCATTTACTCTCTCCACATCCCTCTCCTCATCCTAGAGGATTCCCTTTGGGATGAATCCTTTCAATGGTATCCTTTAGGCTCAAATCAAAAGGAGTTACACTTTTAAAGGTAATTCATTCTCTCATGTTCATTTGTTTTATTTTGCTTCTCCAACCCCCTATACTCTTTTTATTTACTTCTTTTGTAACGACACCAGTATCTTAAATATACTAGGATGTTTTTATAAGATTTATTCGAGCTACACTCTCACACAACTACATCAAATGGTTAAAGAACATACGGTTTCCGTGGATGGTGAAATTCTGCCTCCCGAAACGATGATTGTTCAATACTCATTTAACACCTTCAAAGGTGGCCATTATGATGTCACTATTTTTATATATGATATATAATATGTTTATGTTTTATTTATTCTTCTGTATTTTTCATTTTTGTCTTACCTTTATGGCTTCCATTATGGGTATACGCGATATCTTCATTTAAGGAAGTGCGGACTACCGCCCCCTCAAAGTGATTTGATTCGTTAAATACCATATGTGGGATGTATAAAGGATGGAAATATGATATTATATATGATATTATACTGGAATTATAATATACCTTTATATCATTATTATTCCATTCTATAAAATACGAAATAGAAATGAAAGTAGCGTTCATGCGTACGTACGGCTTACCGTCTCCATGAACGGTGCATTTCATTTCTTACCTCTAAATGATTATGTAATGTTATAAATGCATGCATTTACTGGATATATATGACATATATGATATCTAAATGATGAATACAATTCTGGATATAATAAACTTTTGTCCACACGAACAACATGTAATTGTAAGAAGTCCACTTTCGACTTAAGAACCAAATATCGGCAAAACAAATATTAATAACTTAAATGATTACATAATGTGTATGACATGGTAATAAGTGATATAAAAGGAATAATGAACTTGAAAAAGGTTATTAAGGAAGTATAAATTAACTCAAGTTTATTATTCAGGAGATTAAATAATGATCGAGTCAAGTCGGACCCGAGGTAAGGGATCCCACTCCTCTCTTTCTTTTTAAGTACACACTTTTATGTCATTCCTTTTAAAGCTCATCTTTATTGTTATTGGGATGATCTTTTTTATTATACTTACTGTAATTTTTATGTTCATGTGATGAGAGAACCTATTATCTCTCATCAATCCATTTTGGAAGTTTTGAGTGGCGCCGTTAGGCTGCCGAACTTTCGTAAGAGATCTAACCTCTCTCTTTATTTTTAAGTACTCTCCTTTATGTCACTTATTTTAAGATCCTCTTTGTAATGTTGGGGGATGTTATTTTATATTCCTCTTTCTGTAAATTTTATTGTAATGTGATGGGATACCCTATTTGATCTCATCAATCCATATTCAGAAGTTTTATGTGGCGCTGTTAGGTTGCCGAGTTTTCGTAAGGGATTTTTCATCTCACTTTTATTCCTGGGAGATTTATGCTACATTTGCCACAAATTCCATTGAGTGGTGTATGTACTGCCCATTATTCTACTCTTTGTGTAATATAATTTCATTTATGAGTATTTACATCAATGATCTATTGTCCTTCTATCATGGGGTGTATGTTTTGAAAGATACCCAAGTCGGTAAGGGAACCTTTCACCCTCCTCTTTTTTAAAAGACTTCTTTTGTTGGGTCTTTTAATTTTCATATTGTTATGTTGGGATATGTTCTCATATATCCTTATTGATGTAAATTTTATGTCCAAGTGATGAGATACTCTTTTTATCTCTCATCAACTCATTTTGATGTGATGTTGTTAGGCTGTCAAGGGAACTTTTTAACCCAATTTCGATTTCTTTGGGTTCAACATGTAGTCATTGAATATGTCATCCATTGAATATGTGTGAATGACCTTTTATTGTTTTACACTTAATATCCACTTATATTGGGTGTATTTATATTTTTCACACATATTTTTGAGATTGATTTGTCCTTAATTTAAGGATACCTTCTTTATAAGGGATTTCATCGCATTTGACATTTCTATTGAGGGTTCATTGTTGTTATGCACCAATTCACTCTTATATTGTGTATATACTGTCCTTTGGAGTATTATATCATGAATCCATTTATTCTCATGATATTATAAAGTTCTGACGAAATTTTATTCCTCAATTATTGTATTCAAGTGTCTCTAATTTTGGTAAAACCCCTTTAACCAAAATATCGTTTTAAATGTTTTAATTTTTTGTTCTTATTAATATCCATGTTTTCAAAATGGGTTTAAGGATTTATTTATATGGATATTAATGGTTTAAAATTTTAAGCTTTAAGGTGGTATGGGACACTTTTATTCAAAAATCTCTTTATTAAATGTTTTAATTGGTTTTGGAAATGTTTTCTTTTTGAATGGATTCATTATTTCAATATACTAAACTGTTATATTGTGACTGAAATGTGGAAATGTTATGTTTCCTTTATGCATGTTTTATGTGATACGATTATGTTATGGTTCTTGGGAATTATTATGAAGACAGGTGGTTCTGTGATAAACTAAGGGCGGGTGAGCCCGATATAGCTCTCCAATGGATTGGGTAACGCGAAGGAGTGAAATGTTAAGGTTTCTCCGAAGAGATTTAGGGAATATAATATGATGGGTATTCCAAACGTAAACAAGAGGGTTACTCCCTACGTAAGAATGTTATGAATGCCTCAAGTAACCTTTATGTCTTATGTTTTCTATGATTTATTCATGATTTGATATGCCTATGTTTTATGGGTAAAGTGTGATTTCATTCTAATGTATATATGAACTCATGTTTCCTTCCCATATTTTTTATAACTCTTACTGAGCTTTTTATGCTCATCCGAAGTTTTTGAAATGTTTTTCACAGGTCAAGGGAAAGGTACATGATGTGATGATAGTGTCAAGGATGTGTCGAGAAAGAATCCGTGTTATAATTTAAATATGATTCCGTTGATGGGAAGAATGAATGCTGTCTTTTATGTAACCACTTTGTTTAAATGTGGAATGTAATGCAAGTTTCATGATCTAATTATCTAAAACTCTAAACCTGAAAAGATCCTCAATGTGTAATCTTGTAATAACTCAAGATTAAGGAAGGTTTTAAGGCTGGGGCCTTATACTTAAGGTTCTTTTTGGTAGAATTACACTTATCCAATATAATTATGGCAGGTGTTTGGGTAATAATAATATCATTTTTACCCTTAATTACCCTATTTAGTTTTAACTGTGGTAAATAAAAGTAAAAAGTTACTATTAACCAAAAATTATTTTCATCTCATTGAACCAAAATTTACTTAAATATATCAACCATGTCTCTTGGATTTTTTAAATTCAACTTACGAAAGCAGTAAAATTATGTTTTATGTAAATTTCCAAATGCTCTTAGGAGGTGGGTAAAAGATGGTAAAAAGTTCAATAAAATTTTTATATAACTAAAATTATTATAAACTAACTCCAATGAATTAAATTGAACTTATATTGGTATTATGTATCTATTTTGACCTAAAATAAATTTAAATATAATAAATATTTATTTAAATAAAAATTTGGTTTTAAACTATAACTTAGTGTTTTTCACTATTCATCAGAAATTGAATGTTTTCAGAAAAATACCAAAAATTCATCCTATGATAATTTCGATATTGCAAAATCCAAAAATGAAGTCCATTTTTAAAGATAAAATTTATAATATTTTAAAAAGTGGGTATTACTATACATAATGGCTAGTTTGATTGGTTGTGGTCTGTTAGAACTTGAAGTTGCACACAACACACACTATTTTATTATTCAAAGAGAAGCGTACTGTGGAATCTTGGGGTGTTACACTCAAGGTTCATAAAAATAAGTGTTTTCTATAAAATTATCATAACATATATCTTGAGCTCCAATATTCATTTCTAATGTCTACCTTGACTTACTAGATAAGATAGGACATGACTAGGATCTGATATCATTTTGAAATGAACCAACTTGGGGAAGCCTACCTAGATACCTGATTGGTTCTACCATGAGTCCTAAAGTAAATTATTAATCACCCTAGGATGATAAAATATGTCAAGGAATATACCTTACTCAATTGTGATTGATTTTTCCTGATGAAATACAATCCAAATAATGTATTCCAACCAATAATATAATGTAACCACTACATAAGATAGAGTTCACATAGAAAATTAATAAACAATTGTCAAACATGTGAACATTGAAAAAGTAACTAATTAAGCATAATTTTAATTAAAAAAATAAGGAAAATAAACGTAAATATAACATAAACATTTAAATATTCAACCACATGACATATAAAAAACCCAAAAATGAAAATAAGTAAGGATCAATGAGGATGTATGTCTATGGTGGAAGAATGTAACACCTTGGGAAAGATGTGAAATAAAAAGATAAATGATACTACCCATATCAAAATGTTTTACTTTTCATTACTTGAAAAATATTTATTTAAACTCAATAATTAAGTGTTCTTGGGATGTAGTAGTTTTAGGATGGGTGTCCTCCTGGGGTTTTCCTAGGGAATCTTTGAGTGTGGAAAAACCACACTTAAAGAACATATACTATTATGTGAGGAAAATCATCTATCTAATAAGTAACCCTTATGGGTAGTATCCTATGGTGTTATAGAGGGAAACTATGGTATCATAGGAGACCCATGGGGTCATATTACTAGGCTCTTGGATTGGAAGGGTTGGTTTTTGAAAAATTATATTAGATCTAATACCCCACCGAAAGTGTAGAGGCATTGCTTAAGTTTGTGTTTTGAGATCTACTACATGGGTTTTGTGATTTAGAGGGGCATA